>JARBWK010004235.1:0-10761 GCA_030556195.1 Anolis apletophallus | reverse complement strand
ATGAGAGAAAAGGTACTGAGGTTGAATCACGATCATAGATCTGCTGGTCATTGGGGGTCACGAAAACTCTTTTGACCCTAAAGAGGAGGTATTGGTGGCCAGGCATGAGGCTGAGGTGAAGAAGTATGTAGAGTGTTGTGAGACGTGTGCTAGAAATAAGGTTCCCTCTGCGAAGCCGCAGGGGTTGATTCAAGTGGTAGTTACTCCTGTGAGGCCGTGGACGCATGTCAGTACGGATTTTGTGGGGGAGTTGCCTTCAAGCCGGGTTACAAGTACATTTGGACTGTGCTAGATATGTTCTCTAAGCAGGCCCATTTTATTCCGTTGAAAGGGTTGCCTAGTGCAGAAAGGCTGGCTGAATTATATGTACAGCATGTGTACCGTTTGCATGGGTGCCCGGAGCAGGTTTTGAGTGATCGTGGAGTCCAGTTTACTGCCCAATTTTGGGAGCGGTTCTTGGAGGTGTTGGGGGCTCAGAGACGTCTGACGACTTCTTATCATCCTTGTTGCAATGGTGGCGTAGAAAGGGCTCAGAAATCATTGGGGTCTTATTTGCGTATTTTTAGCAACAAGGAACAGAATAATTGGTCCGATCTGTTGCCTTATGCGGAGGTAGCCTATAACAGTTCAGTACACTCTTCCACTGGAAGGTCCCCTTTTGAGGTGGTCTATGGGCAAGAGGTGGCTCCTTTGCCCCAGCTGTTGGAGTTGGGGGGGGGAGGAGAAAGTGGAATGGAGGATGCGAGCCCAAGAGGATTGGAAAGAGGTGGCGGCAGCTTTGGGAAAAGCACAGCGTTCCTACAAGTTGTTTGGAGACCGGAAGAGGCAGGAAGGGGAGGAGTATAGTGAGGGGGACTTGGTGTGGCTGTCTACACAGAATCTGAAATTAGGCTATCCATCGAAGAAATTGAGTCCGAAGTACATTGGGCCATTTAGGATTAAGAATGCAGTAAATAAGGTTTCATATACCCTCCTGCTGCCCAAGAGTTTAGGGAAGGTTCATCCCACCTTCCACTGTAGTCTTTAAAGAGATATGTGGGCCCTTTTCCTCCTCCAGATTGAATGTATTTTATCTTCTAGGGGAGGACGTGGTGGAGGAGACCGTTATGTCAGGATTGGGAGACCTGAGCTTAGGAGAAGTTCAGGCTGCCATCCTGCCATGAAATTGCACCGACCTTTGTCCCAGTTATTTGATGACCTTGGCTCCAGCTGCATAGAGCCGGTGCTGAGTCAAGTGGGAGTGACGTAACTTCCAGATGTGTGTGTGGCTCTGGAGGAAGTGAGGTAACTCCTCCGAGCCTGGACATTGGACAATTGGACTCATAACGCTGACTCATGGGGCCATGAGGTCACATCCCTTTGGACTATGGGATATGCTGAATCACCGGACATGGTGCAACCCTGCTTGGACATTGCATGGGCAATGGGGAGGGGCTCGGGGTATATAAGGTGTGTTTGGGTGGCGGGGCAGTGCTTTTGCTTCACATGTGTCGTACCTACAATAAAATCGTGTTGGACCGTGCTACAACCTACGCGTGATCCTTATCGAGTATTGAAGAGTCGTTACATAATCATTATAAAAATTAAAATATATTAATATCTACTTTATAACCATCTTTAAGTAGAATGTGTGGCAGGCTATTCCTATGTGTTCAAAAAGAAAGTGCTTATTATTTAGCATCCTTCCTTAAACAGCATTATCTAAGAATTCCCTGAGCTCCATAGCTTTGTGTTTCATATCTACGTCATATTGACATAACTTGGTCTTTTTGGCAGAGAGCTTTTTAACAGACTATCTTTCTGCATCCCTTGTTCCCCAAACAAAATCCTTATTGCCTTGGATCTTTCAGGCTTCATAAGATTATCCAGATCAGACTGCCACAATGTGGTAGGAGATGCTGTTTTGGAAAGCCCCATGGAAACACTTTGGACAGTAATGTATGTGGGAATAATTCTGCAAATCTTAAGAATGCCCATGTCCATGATACTCATAGTGTAATATGCGCATGCTTAGTAGCCCACTCTTGAACATGGGATTTTAAAATTAAAAACCCAAGTAGATGGTCAGTTTTGATGCCTTGTCGTTCGGTTTTATATTTCGGAGGTATTGATTACTACTGATCTCTGCAGATTTTGGATCTCATGGTGATGTGTAATGAACATCTTATATTGTTTCTGCTATTCTTCATACTGTGTCAAAAAGAAACCAATAACTTTTACATCTCCTCTGTTCAAATGAGGCATAAATTGACATTTCTCTGGGAATTTCGGTGAAGAAGATTCAGATTGAAATGCTAGCAAAAGAACTAAAAGGAAAAAGGTACATGTACTTTGTATGCTATCAGCAACACATTAAAGCTTTCCCAGTTTTACTAGCAATCTTGTACATATTCCTTATTTTTTAGTCATTTCTTTTTTTGGTTCATAACTTATATTAAGCATTAAAAGAGCCAAAACCAAAAGTAAACAAGAAAGAAGAAATAGTAAGAAAAGAACAAGAATATGAATGAATGATGAGAGGGGGGGAGGGGAATTACATTTGATTTCCAATTTTTCAACTTGTACATGGGAGGCCCTGGTGGTGCAATGGGTTAAACCCTTGTGCTAGTAGGATGCTCACCAATAGGTCAGTGGTTCGAATCTGGGGAGAGCAGGTTGAGCTCCCTCTGTCAACTCCTGCTCCCCATGTGGGGACATGAGAGAAGCCTCCCGCAAGGACGGTAAAACATCAAAACATCCAAAAAAGAAAAAGAGTATTTAACCACTTAATAACCAAAAAAGCTGACATAATTGCATTACAGGAATCCCATATAAAGGAGGAGGATGCTCTATATTTAAAGCAAAAGAGATTGGGAAATGAATTCTACTCCTCAAGTAGTAAAAAAAAGAGGGGGGTGGTATTGTATATAAAGAATACAATACCCGCAAAACTACTCTTTAAAGATAACGAAGGAAGATTTATCGGGGTCCTGATTCAGTGGAATTCCAGAAAGATCTTAATTTGTAATTTATACGCCCCAAATGGCCCAAAAATTAAATTTTTGAAACAGCTTTGCAAGCAAATTCAAGGGACAGAATATGATGATATATTGATGCTAGGAGATTTTAATGGTGTGGTACAGAAAAATCTTGACAGAACATCTAAGGGAAATAATGCAGGACAAATACCAAAGCAAGGACTGGATATTTTGATGGATATTGGGGTCAAAGACGTATGGAGGGTGCAAAACCCGGGATCTCATGATTATACTTTTTTTTCTAACAGACACTGTTCGTGGTCTAGAATAGACATGATCTGGGCATCAAATAATATCATGACAGACATCAAAAACTTCAAAATTCTACCTCAAGTATATTCTGATCACTGTATTTTGCAATTCTCTCTAGGACAGAAAAGACCAATGAGGAGCTGGAGGCTCAATGAGGACCTGTTGGCAACAGAAGAGCAGATCGTGAGGTACAGGGGAATGATAAAAGAATATTTTGATTTGAATGCGAACAATGGTATTGAAAATAATATAGTTTGGGACGCTGGTAAAGCGGTCATGAGGGGTAACTTCATACAGCACAGCATAATTAGAAATAAAATTAAACGAGAGGAAGAAAAGTTACTCCTGAATAAAATCTCTACAAAAACTGCTGAATTAAAAGCGAATCCCAAAAATAAAGAAATAAAAGCCCAACTTGATCTGTTAAAAAAACAGCAAGAAATTATTGATATCGGAAAGATAGAAAGAAATCTAAAATATTTAAAACAGAGGCATTTTCAGCATGCCAATAAGCCAGGTAAGTGGCTAATGGCCAAGGTAAGAGAGAAGAAACAAAGAAACAACATTACCCAAATAATAGAAAATGGGAAGGTTTATACAGATGATATACAAATAAGAAAACAATTCCAGGATTTCTATAAAGAATTATATAGAAAGGACAACATTAAAAAAACTGATATTCAAGAATACTTAAGTAAAAGAGCATTAAACAAAGTTACAGAGGATCAGAGGCAAATGCTGAATAGCTCAATCTCAATACAAGAAATCAGTAAGGCCATTAAAAAGTTAAAAAACAATAAAGCGCCAGGGCCGGATGGCCTGACGGCAAAGTACTACAAAGTACTAGAAAAAGAGTTAACACCTCACCTTCAAGTAATATTCAACGATGTGCTGAACAACAAAGTGATCCCGGACACATGGTGTGAAGCCAGAATAGTAGTAATACACAAAGAGGGGACGGATGAAGCGAATGTTAAAAATTATAGACCGATATCTTTGCTCAACACGGACTATAAAATATTCACCACCATTCTGGCCGAGAGGTTAAAGAATTTCATAACAACTTGGATCAATCCAGACCAGACGGGTTTTATACCGGGCAGGCAGTCCAGAGAAAATGTTAGGATCCTGATAGATGCTCTGGAATACTATAGAGAAAAAATACAAAAAGAGATGGCCCTCATATTCGTCGATGCCGAAAAGGCATTCGACCGTGTATGTTGGGATTTTATAAAACTACTACTGAGAGAACTTGATATGGGACATGGATTCGAAAATGCTGTCAAAGCCATCTATACAAGACAAACTGCCAAAATATTTGTAAACGGTCAGGACTCACAAGATATATCAATAACAAAAGGAACCCGACAGGGGTGCCCTCTTTCTCCTTTATTGTTTATTCTTGCTTTGGATATACTTTTACAGGATATAAAAAAAGATGAAAGGCTAACGGGCCTAAGTATCAAGAAGGAAACCTACAAAATTAGAGCGTTTGCCGACGATATGGTCGGCATCGTTGAAAATCCAATTGAAAACCTGGAGTTGTGGGTAGTGAAACTGGAAGAATTTGGAAAAGTGATGGGTCTAAAAATTAACAAAGTAAAAACTAAAATAATGACTAAGAACTTGGACGCTAAAAGGAAAGAAATTCTGGAAAAAAAATTGGTATCCAAATTGTGGACAAAGTTAAATATTTAGGTGTCGTACTGACAATGAATAATCTGGACTTGTTCAGAAATAATTATGACAACAAATGGAGGGAAATTAAAAAAGATTTAGAGAAATGGAAACACCTAGGACTATCACTGCTGGGCAGAATTTCAATGGTGAAGATGAGCATTCTACCGAGGATGCTCTTCCTATTCCAAAATCTTCCCATAATAAGGGAAGAAAGGAAGTTCCTTGAGTGGAAAAAGGAAATAACAAAGTATATATGGAACGGAAGAAAGCCCAGAATAAAATGGTTATGCATGATAGACTCAAAGGAGAGAGGGGGATTTGGAGTTCCGGATCTTAAGCTTTATTACGACTCATGCGCCCTGGAATGGATTACGGAATGGACAACCCTAAAAGACCCGAGACTTCTGGCTCTGGAGGGACACAATCTAAGAATGGGTTGGCATGGATATTTATGCTATGGAAGGGCTAAACTAGAGAAAAATTTTAAAGACCACCTCATTAGAGGGTCCCTACTGCGAATATGGGAGAAACATAAAAACAGAATTATTGAAAAGACACCACAATGGCTCTCCCCACAAGAAGCTTATTATAGGAGGCAATATGGGAAGACCAGCTGGCTAAAATATGAATCTATGATAACAAAAACGGAAGCGGGACCAATATTGAAAACTTTAACAGAACTAAAAAGTATGGATAATACAATTAATTGGTTCCAATATAATCAAATTCATGAAATATTCAGACAGGATAAAACAAAAGGATTTGAGCAAAAACCAAATTTTTGGGATATGATGACAAAAAGGAGAAATAAAAGGATATCAATAATATACCAAAAACTATTGGAGTGGGAAACGGAACCGGAAATGGTAAAGAATTGCATGACTAAATGGGCCCAGGATTTTGGCCATAATATAGCCTTCAAGGTGTGGGAAAGAGTCTGGAAAACACACTTAAAGTTTACGTACTCCTATGACCTTAAAGAAAATTCATTAAAGATAATGCATAGGTGGTACCTCACGCCAGCAGCCATTGCCAGATACAGCAAAGACTATGACAACCGCTGCTGGAAATGTAAAAAGGAAGTAGGAAGCTTCTATCACAGTTGGTGGAGCTGTGATAAAATTAAAAGTTTTTGGAAAAAAATATACTTTGCATTACAAAAAATTATAGGACAAGAATTTAATTTCAGACCAGAATACATGCTATTAGGTTTATTAGATTTCCAAATAGAGGAAAATAACGAGAAACTATTTATTTACAGTATATCAGCGGCAAGGTTAGTCATTGCAAGAAAATGGAAGGAAAAAGATATTCCAACGCTGGAAGACTGGACGATGAAGCTCCTAGAGGTGATGCAGATGGACTGCCTAACTCAGAACCTAAAAGAGAATATAAATATGAACAAGACTAACTGGACACAATTTATTAATTATCTCAAAGGACAAAAATATGAATGGTTAATCAAACTGCATATGTAATATGAGGTTTTTTCTTCTTTCTTACAGAGTTGTTATCAGACGGGTATGAGATAAGACCTAAATTGACTATTATTGAGTCTTATTTTAATTTAAAACTGACAAGGGAACCTGTATGGGAAGGAAGTACTCGCTATGTATTGTCTCTTTGTTATATCCCCCACTCCCAACCCCTGTTGATTTCCCCCCTTTCCCTACCCCCAGCACACCTCACCCTGTTACCCCGTGTCTAATGTGTATTTTTTACTATAACTTTTGTGTTTTTTAAAACTGAAATAAATAAAGCATTTAAAAAAATCAAGGGGGGAAACATTTCCCTTCACTTCTGGAGTGCAATTGACTGGAGCTGAAGATTTATAACATTATAACAATGGTACCACCAACTTTCTGCATATTGATGAAAGTACATCAATAGATAGAGATACAGTATGAGGTTCTTGTAACAGGAATACTTCTCCAAAATTGCTTTTTAGGGTAACTTACAGTGTATCACAGTGCTGTGTGGGCCTTCTGCTTGATCGGAGGAAAAGCGTGCGAAGGCTTTTCCCCCTTCAGTCCTCCAAGGCGCTCTAGGACTCATGTTCCTTCTCTATGGTTCCCCTTGCTTCTGTAGTTTTTCCTTCTTCTCTGTGGTCTTGTCACTCCCTCCTCCTCTTCTTTCAGCCTTTATTCTCTGCTTCTCCTCCTTTCCTTCTATCTACCCCGATTTTCTGGATGTTTAAAGTGCTTTCTCTCCTTCATTCCTCCAAGGCGCTCTAGGACTCCCGGACCTTCTCTATGGTTCCTTCAGTCCTCCAAGGTGCTCTAGGAGCCCCCGTTTTTTCTCTATGGTTCCCCTTGCTTCTTCACTTCCTCCAGGAGGCCTTTTACTTTAATTATCCACCGAACAGGCAGAAGGGCCCTGATATGTCTGTAAGTACCCTGAAAAGCTATTTTGGAGGAGAAACAGGGAAGCCAAGAAGAACTGAGAGGGAAGATACGATCTAATTACAATAATTAAGAAAAATGGTGGCCCCCAGGTTTGGTAAAGAAATTATACTTCCGAGTTGGAGCATGTGGTTCAAAAAACAATTAAATTAGCTTTTTATACGCATTTAATTCGATTTCAAATAATTTTTAAACCGCAGAGACCAACCCTAATAGATACTACAGTAGTCAGTTGAAATCTGTATAAAAATGTAAAAATGTAATAATATAGCTCTTTGACAATTTGGTCCACCAGGCTGGAATCAGTGATATTATTCATCCTCCTTTCCATAGGCTAATGAACAGAAATATATTTTTAATTCTTTCTTCTTCTTTTTTTAAAACAATCTTTATTGGGTTTTAGAGAATCGAATATAAAAAATACGGTGTACAGAGTACATAGTAAGAGTGAAAAGACAGAAATAAAGCATCAAGTGAGACACCAGGTGGTTCAGTTTGACCACCTTGGGTGTGTGAAAGGAGAAGGTAAAAGAGAAACAGGTGTGCTCGAAATATGAAAAACAGAGATTGGAGATCTGACAAAGTTTAGATCGAATTAACATTTGATTGTAAGTGATTAACAAATAAGTGGGTTCCTTTTCCACTTCTCTGGTTACCCGACCTATCCTTCACCGACCTATAATTGAAAAAGACATTTTTACGTTCTTGATTGATTTGTTGTTTTCTTATCTTCCCTTAACCCTATAGTTAAATTACATATCTAAGTCCACATTGCATTCCCTTCTGCAGTATTCTTGAAGAAGGGACCAGTTCCATTTAGCATTGTACTTCGGATTTGCATTTCTTTCCCTCATTGCCTCTGTTAATTTCTCCATTATGCTAATCTCCAGAAGCTTTTTTCTCCATTCCTCCTTTGAGGGAGTGATTTCCGATCTCCAATGGGTAGCGAGTAGTGTCCTAGCCGCTGTCGTGGCCAGCAGGAATATTCTTTTTTCGCTTATGTCAAAATCATTGTCCATGATCCCTAGGAGGAATTTGTCTGGTTCCTTCTTTATTTTTTTCCCCAGAAGTTTTTCCACTTCCCTATGCACCATACTCCAATATTTCCTTGCCCGGGGGCAGAGCCAAAACATGTGAAAGAATGTTCCGTTCCGACCATTACATATCCAACAATTTGGTTTTGTTTTTTTATATATTTTTGCCAATTTAACAGGGGTCAGATACCATCTGTATATTGTCTTGATCCAGTTCTCTCTATATTTATAACATAATGAGATGTTAACGTTTCTCTTCCAAATCGTTTTCCAGGTATCCGGGTTTATTTTATAGCCTATATTCCTGGACCATTCTTTCATATGGGCTCCAATTCCATCCTTTTCCTTTTTAAGTAACATTTTGTATATTTTTGACATTAGCTTGGTCTCTTCTCCTAGTATGATTTCCTCTAATTCGCTACTCTTATTTGCCCATCCCCTTTTCCCATCCTCCTTCATTCTTTCTCTTATTTGGAAGTATGGGAACCATCCCATCTCATATCCCTCTTCCCGGAGTTGAGTTCTGGTCTTCACGATCCACTCCTTTCCGTTCTTGGATAAGAGGTCTTTATATCTTATCCATTTACCATTATCTAGATGTCTGATTTGAAAAGTTTCATTTGGTGATATCCATAAAGGGATCCTTTCACTTCTAATTCGATTTCAAATAATTTTTAAACCGCAGAGACCAACCCTAATAGATACTACAGTAGTCAGTTGAAATCTGTATAAAAATGTAAAAATGTAATAATATAGCTCTTTGACAATTTGGTCCACCAGGCTGGAATCAGTGATATTATTCATCCTCCTTTCCATAGGCTAATGAACAGAAATATATTTTTAATTCTTTCTTGAAGGAAAAGATTGAGGAGCTGTTCTAAGTTTTTTAGGGAGGGAATTCCAGAGGGATGGGGTGACCACGGAGAAGGCCCCCTCTCTTGTTCCCACCAACAGCACTTGAGACGGGGGTGGGACCAAGACGTCGGCCCCCTCTGAAGATTGCAAAGTCTGAACGGGCTTGTAAACAGGGATGTGGGTTGTCATATACTCTGGGCCCAAACTATTTAGAGCTTTATAGGCACCTTGTATTTAGCCCGAAAGCAGACTGGCAGCCAGTGGAACTGTTGCAACATGGGAGATGTCCGCTTCTTATGCAATGCTCCAGTTTGTAATCTGGCTGCCGATCTCTGAACAAGTGAAGCTTCCAAACTATCTTCAAAGGCATCCCCAAGTAGAGAGCATTGGAGTAATACAGGTGGGATTTGACTAACCAGCATGGACAACCATCCAGTAGCCATAGTATTATCTTTGCAAAATACCAATTTAAAGTTTTCAATTAATTCAAAATCTCACCAGTGACTTTTCTCTAATCAATGTTGTTTATTTGTCCATAACAGCCAGACCTTGAGAATTGATACTGCTTTATTTTTCTACTTTGGATTTGTGTGGTTTTAATAACTAATGTTTATGTATTAATATAAAGTATCAATATCCTATGTTTTAATGTTTAATTATTTTAATTTATGTGTATATTGTATCAGTTTGTTGTGTGTATGGCATTGAATTTTGCCAGCTTGGGAGCTGTTATGAGTCCCCCTTCGAGGTGAGAGAGAGAGTGTGGAGTAAAAATATAGTAAATAAATAAATATAATGCTTCTAAGCATACAATAATCTTGCTGCAATTGTCACTCAAATAATTTCCCATACTTCTCTACTGGATCATTTGCCAATCTCAACAATTAATTCAATTATTAATTGAACAACTTGCAACATCAATGTATTTGAATCCAGAATGTTTTCACAGTTGCAAAAGTCTATGATGAATGATAAAAATATCCCATATTTTCAACATACATCAAAACATTTTATGTAGCACAGCAGTTCTCGTTCGTGCCTGGAGGGCAGGGAATAGGTCCTGGGGTTCCATTAGCTTTAGGGCCTGCAGCAGCAGAGGTGGATTCAGAGGATGAGCTAGATGACTGGGGTGAAGCACAGGGCCCTTCGGATGGGCCTCGTTCGCCTGCAGAGAGCTTGGCATGGGATGAGATGATGTATAGATTCCGATCACCAGGTGGAGATGGGAAGCAGCGAAGGGAGTTATGAACACCCAGGAGGGAGGAATTCCCAAGAGTTTGAAAGTGTAAACATGGACGAAGCCGAATGGGAAAGTGCTCGGGAGGAAAGTTCTCAGGAAGATAGCGACACAGCTGCTGAGAGGCAAGGTCGCTCCTTCGATAGGAGACGGGACATTGAGTCTACCAGGAGGGCTTGGTCTAGGGTCCTAGACCGACCGAGGTCCGTGAGCAGAGATTGGAGACGGAGAAGCCTAGAGCGTCGCGGACCTCGGCCGAAGGATTAAGTATAGGGTTTGTGGGA
>JARBWK010004234.1:0-10761 GCA_030556195.1 Anolis apletophallus | reverse complement strand
CACACACACACACACATATATACACAACAACATATAAACACAAACATACAAACACATATAAATAAACAACCACATACAAACACATATATCTACACACCTATACATACACATCACACTAATGCATACACATATATACACACACATATCAGCACCTCCATATACACACATACATACATATACATACACAAACACACAAATATATACCGTACTCAAACACAAAAAACCCACAGATGAATACACAAAATATATACACACATACCAAGAACTATATACACACACACATACACACACATATATACACACACAAATAAACAAAAACCAATACCTGCACACACACATACACACAACCCCCCCAAATAACCACACATACAACTATAAACACACATACACACACATATATATACACACAACAAACATGCTCACATCATTTCCACAACTTACATACCCTGACATTCTCACATCACCAACATAGGGCACAGCAACGCGTGCCGGGTTCAGCTAGTACTCTTATAATTGTGTTATTGGACCTCACAGCAGCGTTTGATACATTATGATCTATTGACGCACCGCCTTGCCGTGGAGTGAGGCTGGAGTGAGGGGGGCAGCTCTGAACTGGCTGTCCTCCTTCCTCCACAATTGGATGCAATGAGTGCAGAGGGGAGGGTTGGCTTCCGGGGGATCCCCTTTACTTTGTGGGGTCCCCCAGGGAGCCATCCTCTCCCCCTTGTTATTTAACATCTATATGCGACCACTCACTCAGCTGGTAAGTAGCTTTGGGCTTGAGGGTCACCAGTACACTGATGACACTCAGCTCATCCTCAGGATGGAGGGCGGCCAGACTCCATTACCCAATAATTTCCATCTGTGCCTTGAAGCCGTTACTGGATGGCTGCGAGCCAGTAGATTGAAGGTGAATCCGGCGAAGATGGAGATCCTTTGGCCGGGCTGTCCGGGTGATAGGGAGATCCAACTGCCGACCCTGGATGGCGAGGCATTACACCCGTCATCATCAGTAAAAAGCCTGGGTGTCTACTTGAACCCTCTGCTGTCAATGGAGACCCAAATCTCCACTGTCAGCAGAATCACGTTCTTCCATCTGCGACAGGCGAAGCGCTTGGCCCCCTACTGGTCCCGGAATGATCTAAGGTAATCCAAGCCATGGTCATCTCAAGACTTGACTACTGTAATGCTCTTTACATTGGCCTACCCTTGACCGTGATCCGGAAACTTAAGCTGTTACGGGAATGCTGCAGCACGGCTGCTCGAGGAGCCTGTGACGTGCCGCGTTACTCAATCCTGCAGGATCTGCACTGGCTGCCAATTGAATACCGGATCACCTTCAAGGCAGGCATGTAGCTGGGGGGGGGGGCCTGGGGGGCTTCAGCCCTCCCCCGAAATTCTCAGGGTGGTCCGTGATAAGGCCTTACCGGTACATTATTTAAACTGTTATGCGTATTTATATCATGATCCGATCGCCATACTCAATATATCCCATATGCATGGGGGTATTGGGATAACAATACAAAAGGTTTGCTAGGGTAGACTCTCTCCCGGTCAGATTCACACACCCCCGCCCACCCGAATCAAACTCAGCCCCTCCCAAATCAAAATCCTGGCTACGGCCCTGCTTCAAGGTGTTAGTTCTTACTTTCAAGGCCTTATACGGTTTGGGGCCAGTGTAGCCTGATTCCATATAACCCCCCCCCCCCCGAGATTACTCCGTTCTGAAGACCTGAATCTTCTAAACATTCCCAGTGTAAAATCCTTTCATTTGACAGCAACCAGGCGAAGCGCCTTCTCCATCATCGCCCAACATTGTGGAACGCACGGCCTCCAGAAACACCTTTCGCAGAGCATGTAAGACACACTTGTTTAGGCAGGCTTTTGAATGCTTGTGATTCCCGTCTGTCTTCTATTGTATTTTATTGAGTTTTACTGTTTTTTTTAAAAAAATCTATTTGTGTTTTGACACTTTATAAAGCCTCTGGGAGTGGCGGTGTACAAATCCAATAAATAAATAAATACATAAATAAATACATAAATAATTATTTCTGAAAATATTTCTTTTTCTGAATGACACATTTGATTTTATTTTTGTGAATATATTTATTGTAAATCTTTATGATGACGAATTAAAAGGGGGAGGAGAAAGTTTCCCTTCCTGCAGCCTCGCCAAAGCCCCCCCTGAGAGAGAGCAAGAGGGGCTTTCCTTGGGGGTCTGCAAAGGTGCAGGAAGGGTCAAGCTTGCACCAGGCCACGCCCCTTTCTCACCCCTTCCTGCCCTCGCCTTCCCTCACTGCCTCTGGCCTTCCTCCTTTGCCTTCCTTCCTTCCTTCCTTCCTTCCTTCCTTCCTTCCTTCCTTCCTTCCTTCACAGAAGCTTCCTCCTTTGCTGGCTCCTCCTCCTCCTCTTCGGCGCACTCTGCATGTGCCCTGGGACACCCTGCCTGCTTCTCACCATCTTAACATGCCAGGCTGGAGGGTGGGCACCAGCCTGGCATGTTAAGATGGTGAGAAGCAGGCAGGGTGCCCCAGGGCACGTGCAGAGTACCCCCTCCCTTGCCCTGCCAGGGCATCAAAACAGCCATGCTTCAGAAGTGCTTTTCAGGGACCCAGGTATAGATCTACTCTCCCATAAAACAACTCAAGAGACATATATGAAGTAGCTTTTGATAAAATAACACACATTGGTTCGCTCACAACCTTCGTGTGTTCAGCATACACAGGTACAAAATTTATCCATCCAGTTCCCGATCTAGATGGCTGTAAGGCCACTCCAACACGCCCAAGAATCACGCAGAGTCTTCCGGTCAATCCACTGGGTTTTATTAGAGGTTCAGTACTTCTAAAGCAAAAGCACTTTCAGTTCACCCCGCCCCACCTTATATACAAACACCCGTTGCCCGCAATGTCCGGTTAAGGTTTCATCATTTCCCCATGACTCAGCGACACCCAGTGATGCCCATAGTGTCCCCAAAGTCATATCAGGTCAGCCTCGCATCATCTTCCGCTGACTCAGCATATTGTCCCAGAGCCACGCCACTTCCCATGACTCGGCACCCTCCCGGGTGATTACGTCATCCCCGAGAGACGGCAGGGCATTCATTCATGTCAAACTCGGAGTTCCCTTAGCCTCACTCAGGCTAAGAACCTCGAGTTCTGACATAAGGGTCTCCTCCATCTCAACCTCCTCCCCCTGCAGAAAACAGAATACACTCAATCCTTGGGCATTACCGGATGTACATATTTTTTTAAGAGGCTGCAATGAAACGTGGGGTGGATCTTGCCCATCCCCTTTGGCAAAATCAATCGGTAGGATACTTTATTCACCCTCTGAGCCACCCTAAAGGGACAAGATAAGCAGATCAGGTGACTGGTAGGTCAAGAGATAAGAACAAATTATACAACAGTTATCAAAAATATTTGTATTCACAAAATCTCAAATTGCAGTATAAAGATATCACAATGGAATCATATAACATGTGGTAGTACAATCAAACAGCACAGTGGAAGGATTCTCATTGAGCAAATGCATCAAAATCTCAGTAGTTCACAATATAATGATAATCATCAGTAAGAACAGGCAATGCTGATACAATGAAACATAATCCGTAAGGTGAAAAAGAAACATCTATCTTCTCACAAACTTATCCCAACAGTAGTATGGGTCATGCAATGGATACAAGGTGTAAAAGGGATAAGCTCCGAGTCCGTGGCGAATAAGGGACCAAAGGAACGCTGCCGTGACCTTGGACGCGCAGTGCGCATAGCGCCGGTTCGTCCGTGGGCGCATGCGCACTGCGCGTCCAAGGTCACGGCAGCGTTCCTTTGGTCCCTTATTCGCCACGGACTCGGAGCTTATCCCTTTTACACCTTGTATCCATTGCATGACCCATACTACTGTTGGGATAAGTTTGTGAGAAGATAGATGTTTCTTTTCACCTTACGGATTATGTTTCATTGTATCAGCATTGCCTGTTCTTACTGATGATTATCATTATATTGTGAACTACTGAGATTTTGATGCATTTGCTCAATGAGAATCCTTCCACTGTGCTGTTTGATTGTACTACCACATGTTATATGATTCCATTGTGATATCTTTATACTGCAATTTGAGATTTTGTGAATACAAATATTTTGATAACTGTTGTATAATTTGTTCTTATCTCTTGACCTACCAGTCACCTGATCTGCTTATCTTGTCTTTTGAGGTGTAGCCCCTTGTTTATTTCATCTCCACCCTAAAGGGACCCAGATAATTCGGACCTAACTTTTTGGAGGGCAGATTCAATTTTATATTCTGCGTGGACAGCCACACTAAATCACCTTCCTGATAATCATCATTCTCCTGCCTCTTCCGATCTCCATATTTCTTATACCTCCCTTGGGCCTTCCTCAAAGCCTCCACCACTTCCTTCCATTCCACTTTCGCCCTAACACTCCATTCCTCCGAATCCAACTCTCCTCACGCCCAGGCAAATGTGGCAAAGGCAACGCTTCCTGCCCATACACAATCAAAACGGCGTCCTCCCTGTGGACGAATGCACAGAACTGTTATACGCCATTTCCGCATAAGGCAGCAAATCTACCCAGTCATTCTGCTGCCTATTCGTATAAATCCTTAAATAACTGCCTAATGACTTTTGCGCACGTTCCACGCCGCCATTACAGCAAGGGTGATATGCAGATGTCAAACTCCGATCCGCCCCTAAAACATCCAAAAACGCTTCCCAAAATCGCGCTGTAAACTGGACTCCCCGGTCACTGAGCACCTGCTCCGGACAACCATGCAACCGATAAACGTGCTGAATATACAACTTGGCCAACCTCTCTGCCGAAGGCAATCGTGTCAAAGGAATAAAATGCGCTTGCTTTGAAAATAAATCCAACACCGTCCAGATGTACCTATACCCTCGACTCACAGGCAACTCTCCAACAAAATCAGTACTTACATGTGTCCAGGGCCTGGTCGGAGTAGCAACAGTTTGTATCAACCCCTGGGGCCTAGCCGTAGGGGCCTTACCTCTTGCACATGCATCGCAACTCTGTACATAATTCCTTACATCTCCCCTCATCCCGGGCCACCAATATCGACTCCGCAAGGCTAGAAGAGTCTTAGCCAAGCCCCAATGCCCAGCAGTCTTATGGTCATGTCCCAATTCCAACACTCTCTTCCTCAATCCCTGGGGTACATACAGCCTGGTCTTGAAAAACCATATCCCATTTACATTCTGACATTCCTCCTCATGGCTTCGCAACCATTCATCCTTTGAATAAAACCCCTGCAATACAGACGACCACTGCTTCACCTTCACCTCATCCTCCTTCTTCATCTCCTTAACCTGAGACCGGGTTTGCACCTCCAAACCCCACTGCGTCCTAGTAAATACATCCTCCAAACTGGAAGGGGGATTAGCCCCCATAGCGGGATTCCTAGACAGGGCATCCGCCACCACATTCTGCTTTCCTCCTATGTGCTTGAAAGTAAAATTAAACCTGGAGAAAAACTGAGCCCACCTCACTAACTTAGGAGACAACTTCTGAGGATTCCTCAAATACTGCAAATTCCTATGATCTGTTAACACCTCAAACGGATGAACAGCCCCCTCCAAAAAATGCCTCCACATCTGTAAAGCGCAGCGTACCGCATACGCTTCTTTTTCCCACACAGGCCAATTCCTTTCTTGTTCACCAAATTTCTTTGAAAAATAAGCGCATGGCCTTAATCCGCCTTGGCTGTCACGCTGCAATAACGCCCCTCCATAAGCCCACGCAGACGCATCGCACTGCACCACAAAAAGCTTTTCCAAATCCGGATGCATTAGCAACGGTTCAGTGGTAAAAGCTTCCTTCAACCTGGCAAATGCTGACTGGCACCTCTCTGTCCACATCAACCTAGCCCCAGGCGACTTCACCTTCCTAGATTCCCCCTTCCCTTTAGTTTTTAACAACTCCGTTAAAGGAAGGGTGATCTCTGCAAAATCTGGGATAAAGGTCCAGTAAAAATTCGCCAAACCCAAAAATGCTTGCAACTGCCTTCTAGTCTGTGGAGCCTCCCAATTTACTACATCCTCCACCTTCGCCGGATCCATGGCAACTCCCTCTCTATTAATGCGATATCCCAAAAAATCTATCTGAGCCTTTCCAAACTCGCATTTGCTTAACTTAGCATACAATTTCGCTCGCCTTAGCCGCTCCAATACATCCCGCACTAATCTAACATGCTTTTCCTTCGTTTCTGTCATGATCACAATATCATCTAAATACACGTACACACCCCTATATAATAGGGGGTGCAGAACCTCATTAATTAATTGCATAAATATGCCAGGGGCGCCAGCCAAACCGAATGGCATGACGGTCCATTGGAATAGCCCGAGAGGACAAGAGAACGCAGACTTCCACTTGTCACTTTCTCTCACCTGCACCATATGGAACGCGTCTATCAAGTCCAACTTGGTGAAATACTGCCCTCCTCCAAGTTGCCCTAACAAATCTTTAATTAATGGCAAGGGGTAACAGTTGGTGGTACTTATTGCATTCAACCCCCTATAATCAATACATAATCGCAACTTCCCATCCTTCTTTTCTCTAAACAAAGCTGGGGCAGCAATAGGTGACTCGGATCGTTCGATAAATCCCTTTTTTAAATATTCATCAACCTGCTCCCTTAAAGCTAATTTCTCTCTGGCAGACATGGGATAAATTTTGGGTTTAGGTAGCAAGGCCCCTTCTTTTATCTCCACTCTACATTGGACATTCCTAATAGGGGGGAGACCCTTAGCTAACACAGGGTCAAACACATCAGCATAATCCCAATATTCCTTTGGGACCCCCTTTAACCGATTCTGCAAATCAACCCCTTTATTCCCATGATTCTCCACTCCCACAGGAGCCTCCCGACACTTAACCAACCCAGACTTCCAATCAATTAACAGATTAGCCTTCCCCAACCACGGCATGCCCAGAACCACTTTATGCTCACTTATTGGGGCCACCACAAAATCCACTTCCCCTTTCCAAGGTCCTACTTTAACTTTTAACCCCTTGGTACTTAAAGGGAACGGACCTCCCTCTACAAAAGTCCCATCTAACTGGGCAAAATGCACGGGAGCTGGCATGACCTGGGTGCCACATTCCAACTTTTCTACTAAACTGAGGGTCATAATATTTTCGGAACACCCACAATCTATGAATGCCTGCTGTTTCTCAAACCCCGTACCCTTCAATATCTCTATAGGGCATTGAATACTTCGAAATCCCTCACTCACCCCCACAGAGGGTTGTTCCAACTTGTCACCCAGCGCCCCTCCAGCCACCACTGAGTGTTTTGTTTCCGGCAGTCTCTTCTGCCAACATTGGGCTGCTAAATGTCCCGGCTTTTTACAAATAAAACAAAGCCCTCTCCCCATCATGGGCCTCCTCACTCCACTCGGCCTTCCATCACTGGCATTGGCACCCCGCCTGGGCTCTCCTCGACCTCCACGACCCTCCGTCGAACACCTCCTGGGCTCTCCACGGAATCTCCCAGCCATCACCGATCTCCGCCTCTGCACCTGGGCCAGGATACCCTCCACATTACCAGCCAACTGGATCCAGCCATCAATGGTTCCCGGGTCATCACGATGCAGGCACCACTCTACAATCTCTCTCCTCAGACCATCTTTGTATAACTCCAACAATGTAGCTGGCGACCACTCGACCACCTTCCCCGCCAAGCTCATGAATTCACGGATCTAGACCCCTGGGACAAGCATCTCAGCGCCTCCTTCGCCTTCACTCTCTCCAACGGGTCCCAGAATCGATTCCTCACCGCTCTTAGGAAAGCTCTCACCGATCGTAAACAAGGGTCTTGATGGTCATGGCATTGAACATACCATTCAGCTGCTCGTCCTTTAAAGGCAGCTCCTATTGCTCTTACTCGACTCCCTTCACTTGGATACAATTGTCCATAATCCTCCATGTGGTTACTCACCGTGGCTACAAAAAAAGCAACTTTACAGGCCTCGCCCTCAAATTCAGCCCGAAGGGGCTCCTTCCTTGGCCTATTTTCATAATTCATCCCTCGTGGCGTCTCCGTTCTCATTTCTCCTACCGGCCCAACACCTCGGCCCCTTCCAATGGGTACTGAGCCTCCTCTCTCCTCCAATATAGGCCCCAACGACACGCCAGCTCTCATTCCACGACCTCCAGCACCGGTGGTACCACCCGTCCACACTCCCGAAGGAGATCTAGGACGCTCTTTCGGTTGTTCACCGTCCATCCAGGAATAATGGGTAAAGTCCCCTCCTCCAGGAGCACTCCACATCGATTCCCACGCCTGCTCCTTCCTCGCCATCTCCCTGGACATCCGCTGGAATGTAGCCTCCATCGCCTCCATGCGACACTGCAGGACCTTCAACTCCGTAGGCTCTTCCGGTTTGGCAGTCGCACTACTACCCGAATGCAGTCTTCTCCTCTTCCAAGCTGCATCACCGAGAACTGCCTGAGGTTCCCCCTGAACAGTGCTCCTCACCGCTTCTTGGGATCCTTCTCCAGTTCTCAGGAGGTTCACCTGAACGGGGCCTCGACCTGCACCCGCTTCTCTGAATCCTCCGGCTACTCGTCCCGAAGCCACCTGAGCCGCACCTCTCCAGGCATCAACCTCTCTGGCCTCCCGGCGACGAGCGCCCCGGTCCACCTGAACATACGCACGCCCCCGCGCCGCCGCTTCTTTGGACTCATCCGGAAAACCGACCTGGTCGATGGTTGTCCACTCCCACTCCATCGTTCTTCGAATCTCCTCTGGAGCAATATTCCACCGATCCAAGTAGTCCTCCTCCTCCAACCTCGCCATATCAGGGAAAGTTGATGGGGCTTTTGCTTCTGTAAGGCCACTCCAACACGCCCAAGTATCACGCAGAGTCTTCCGGTCAATCCACTGGGTTTTATTAGAGGTTCAGTACTTCTAAAGCAAAAGCACTTTCACTTCACCCCGCCCACCTTATATACAAACACCCGTTGCCCGCAATGTCCGGTTAAGGTTTCATCATTTCCCATGACTCAGCGACACCCAGTGATGCCCATAGTGTCCCCACAGTCATATCAGGTCAGCCTCGCATCATCTTCCGCTGACTCAGCATATTGTCCCAGAGCCACGTCACTTCCCATGACTCGGCACCCTCCCGGGTGATTACGTCATCCCCGAGAGACGGCAGGGCATTCATTCATGTCAAACTCGGAGTTCCCTTAGCCTCACTCAGGCTAAGAACCTCGAGTTCTGACATTCAGCTTTGGGATTGGGAACTGATTTGGAATAAAAAATAGATTTAAAAGAGAACTGGTTGAAAATGTTCCATCGGTGGTTCATTACACCCAAAAAATTAAGTGTAATGTATAAAAATACACAAAAGAACGGCTGGAAATGTCAGGATCAGGAAAGCGGTTTTTCCGATCTGTGGTGTTCTTGTAGAGAATCCCAAAAATATTGGAAATCAATCCATGAAGAACGCCAACAGATTCTTCAGAAAAAAATTCCAAAGAAGCCAGAATATTATTTGCGAGGGATAATTGATTCAGACTTAACATGAGATCCCAATGAGGACATGACTCCCCTCCTTCAGCAGCTTCATTGGCTTCCGGTCGAGCACCGAATCACCTTCAAGGAATGGTGTTAACTTTAAAGTCCTTCAAGGGATGGTCTGGGGCCGTTGTATCTGAGGGACCGCCTCATCCCCAACCAACCCCAGAGGTCACTTCCTTCTGAAGATCAGAACCTTCTCAAAGTACCTAGTTTCAAATCCATCCACTTCACATCTACTCGGCGCAGAGCCTTTTCTGTGGTGGCGCCATCGATTTGGAACTCTCTACCCATCCAAGTTCGGGCCTTGCAAGATTTACCCTCCTTTCACAAGGCTTGCGAGACTGACCTCTTCCGGTCGGCTTTTGATTGCTGAGAACTGTAATTTGTTCTAGTTTAATTTTATTTTATTGTGTCTTATTTTGTTTTATGCTTGGATGTGAGTGTGAGCCGCTCCGAGCCCTCGGGGAATTCCTTGGGGAGTGGCCGCATACAAGGCCAAGTAATACACAAATACATAAAACTGTATTTATGTATGTGACGACAGCTGCCAGGATTCTATATGTGAAAGAACGGAAACAGAAGGAAATACCGGGCAGAGGTCAGTGGTTACATAAAAGGAGGGAAATAAAAGACACGGACAATCTAGCCTTTTTACTAAAGGAAAACTCGGGAAACCCGATTAAATAGACAGACTGGTCACAGAGGGAGGAACGTGAAGAAACGAGAACATCCAAGAGTCATAAGTAGAACTCTTCTGAGATGGAAGAAAACAAGAGTGGGCTCGTTCTTTATTTATTATTTCCGGCATTTTTACCCCGCTCTTCTCAACCCCCCCGGGGGGGGGATGGACGACGGACTCAGAGCGGCTTCCAAAAAGGCACAATTCGATGCCAACATAGTAAAACACAGTATAAAACCCCCAAAGCATTACACATTAAAATACATTAAAATACAATGACATCAACATATCATACACATTCATTTAAGATAAGAAAAACAGTGTTCCGTCCATAAAAAGCATTGAGCCCCATTCATCAACTTTCCATTAAAATCCAGTCTAAAATGCTGCCTTGTGCTAGTGTGCAAACGCCTGGTCCCATAGCCAGGCCTTTACTTTTTTCCTGAATGCCAAGAGGGATGGAATTGATCGTATGTCGCTAGGAACTGCATTCCACAGGCTGGGAGCCACCACCAAGA
>JARBWK010004233.1:0-10764 GCA_030556195.1 Anolis apletophallus | reverse complement strand
TTTATCTCCAAGAACCAAAACACAGAGCGGAACTCGTCTGCTCTCGTCCAGATTTCCGGGGGAATGTGGCAACGCACCGCCTGGAGCCTGGCGCGGCTTCTGTCACGTGGTTAGGAGCAAAGGACTTCTAGCCAATTATGACAGCGACGTCAGTGGGGTCTCCTTGAAAGGAGCTCCTTGGAAACACCAACCCGGAAGTAGCTCATGAGGCCAAATGAACACAAGGGCTGGGCTCTCCTCCTTGGCCCTGGTGAGGTGCCTGAATCATGGGGAGGTTAAGCAAAGCAGCAACCTTTCCAGGTTAATTTTCAGTTGTGGGTTTCAAAGCATTTACTGTTAGGCTTCGAAGATATATATTGGTTTTGTATGCTCTCTTTGTTATTAAACAATATAAAACATTAATTATTAAAACACCATATCCTCATATAAGTCATCTTTCCAGTCCAGTTCAACCAAAGTGCTGCTTTATATCTGCTGACCAAAGGCCTGGTCCCAAAACCATGATTTTATTTTCTTCCTGAAAGCCAGGAGGAATGGGGTCGATCGTATCTCATTTAAAAGTGTGTTCCACAGGCGGGGAGCCACCGCTGAGAAGGCCTTGTCCCTCGTCCCCACCAGCTGCATTTGTGTTGTTGGCGGGAGGGAGAGCAGAGCCTCCGCTGATGATATTAGGTTACAAGGTGGGACATAGGGGCAGATACGTTCGGACAAGTAAGCTGGGCCAGAACCATATGGAGCTTTCTATATCAAAACCAGCACTTTGAAGTAAGCTCGGAAGTGGACAGGCAGCCAGTGTAACTGGCACAACAAGGGGTTGGTATGTTCCCTGTATATAGCTCCTGTTGGTAACCTGGCTGCCGCCCGTTGGACTAACTACAGTTTCTGAACCATCTTCAAAGGCAGCCCCACGTAGAGTGTGTTGCAGTAATCTATGCGGGATGTGACCAGAGCGTGGACCACCGTAGCCAGATCAGATTGCATTATGCTGATATTATGACAAAGCCAAAGTGTTCTGTTGCGCAGCAAGCGGATTCTACCCAACGTCCCAGGTCCAAATGCAAAAAACTTAAAGACAAGAGGAAAAATTAACAGAAAAATTTTACTCTTAATAGCAGAGATGAAACATGAACTTTGTCCAGGACTATTGTTGCATACAAAAATCAAACAGTGCAAGAAACTTACATAGTCTGTGTAAGTAACACAAAATAAGGTATCTTCAATCAAATGAAAGAGCAAAACATAAACCTTGAGTAAATAGCTATTCCATCATAGCCTCCTTTAGAGCAGCATAACAGCTTCTCCCCTGAGCAAAGCCGTTGAGCATAGAGCTCCTCAGAGCAAACGCTGAACTGTATTCTAAAACCCATACAGTTCTACCCCACTGGGAGTGGCCCAAACATGCTGGCTGATTTACATTGCCAGCTGTACATAATTACCATCATAAGGTTTTTCTTTAAGACACACACACGCACACTTGATCCTGTTATGATTTACTGTAACATGTTCTTCCAGCAGTCACCAACCAATCCATCTGCAATGCCAGAAACTCAGCTTAGTGGTGTAACATTAGAAAATGTTGACCATTTCCGCTACCTTAGCGGCCACCTCTCCAGAAAAGCCAACATTGACATTGAAACACAACACCGCCTGAGCTCTGCGAGTGCAGCATTTTTCCAAAGGAAGCTCAGTGTTTGAGGACCGGGACATCCGTAGGGTTACCAAGGTGCTTGTTTAAAAAGCTATTGTCCTCCCAACCCTGCTATATGCCTGTGAAAGCCTGGCCCCAAAACCACGATTTTAATTTTATATCTCCTTATCACCCCACCATATTGGCCCCTCCTTGGTAGTAGTCCTGTGCAAGACTGAAATGTGGAAATCAGTGACACCCTTCTAACAAAACTCGAATGAAGCTTCCCCGGCCTTGGCAGAGTGCGGCTTTGGAGAGCAGCCATTGCAGCAGGTGATGATGCCTCACAGGCCGTGGGCAAGGAAGAGCCTGCTTGTGTGGGTGCTTTTGCTGTATTTCCCACCCAAGTCTGTGTCCCTCCCCCTCCTTGGGAAAAGGGAGCCGTGGGACTGAAACATTGTTTTTGTGGGGTTGGGGAGCAAAGGTTTGGCAGGGAGAGAAGATATCTAACTATCCTATTGAGGTGGCAAAAAAGCCAGAAACAAAGGAGAACAAAAAAGCATGCGGCAGCCAGTAACATCTTGGGCTGCCTTTTAAGCCATGTACAGCCTCTGCATCTCGCAGAAGATTTTCTTAAATAAATTAATTTAAAATCTGGAAAACAAGTTTCTGTCAATGAATGTGAGACTTTTATTCACTTCTGCTGCTCAACGCCTGAACGGAAAAGGGGACCTAATCCGTCCTACTTCATTCTGGCGCCCAACGTGGGGCTGGCGTTTTTGCAGCAGACCATTGACAGACCTTGAGAAAAGACCTTTTGAGCCTCACATTTCCTCTGTCAAATACGGACGAAAAAGCAGGAGCACCAGGCGCCAAATTTTAGGTGCTTCCTGCTACTTTTTTCCTGCCTGAGGGGAGGAAAGGTGACGATCAAAAGAAAAAAAAAAGCTTCAAAGGAACAAGGATCCAGGCTCCAGGACCAGGTAGTATGAAACTGATGGGAATTTTAAGTAAGGAGGATAGCAAAGCGTTTTTGCAGGTAAACCGGGAACCCAGGAATTCACTGCATTAAAGGATAGATTGTGAGGGGCCTGAGATTTCAGGGAGGGTCACAATCTAAACGGGTTACTCGAAGGGAAATATATATATATATATAAGGAAAAACCTCCCATAAGGGGGAAGGGGAGTCAGGCCAACTCCCGTTTGCCAGAAGCTCTTAGCAGTGAATAGAGGCTTCTTGGCAGGATTAAGGATATTGGTAAAGAGAAGCTGCGGCATTCTCAAGTAAGGTTTGGCATAAGCCAGGGAGAAGAGGGAGGAAGCACCCCCCCCTCTTCTGTGCTTAGGAGTAAGAAAGTTCCAGGCTTTCAAAGGGGAGAGATTTTTAGTCTTCTCTGTGTGTGAACACAAGAGAGAAAAAGCTGTGTAGAGTGTCTGTTTACACTCTTGCAGGAGGTCAAGATAAGGCTTAGGAAGAAGGAGACGTCCCTCTTCATTTAAGTATATTAGAAAAAGAAAAGAAAGAAAAAGAAAAAGAAGGGGAAAGTCCAAGTTGGGGGTTTTCCTGAAAATGTCTTTTATTCTGAAGAGGATGGAAATATCAGTCCATATGTGGGTATATGTATTGGGGGAGAGTTCATATGTTCTTGGAAAGAGTCTTTGATGCTCTGGGATTAGGAAAGTTTATGAAGACGAGTCCTTTGAGGTAGAAATGTACTACAGATCCTGAGCTGTCCTGGGCCAGGCGAGGCCATCTTGCCTTTGTGGGGTTCCTTGGAATTTGCACAAGGTGAACCCACGTGAGGCACAGGCAGCTAGAATCTGGTGTCCTTGGGTTTTTAACTATCTTACACAGAGTCCAGAAAGGGGGGGTCACCTCCGATATCAGAGCCAAGATAAGGTTTGAGAAAGAAAGGAAGAGAAGGTTTGAGGAAGGAAGAGAAAGAATGAATGAATGAAGAAGAAAGAGAAGAAGGAAGGAAGGCAAAAGGAATGAGGAAGTGAAGATAAAGTTTGAGAAAGAAGAGTAGAAACGTAACGTAGGAGAGTGGAACTAGAAGGTAGGAAGGAAAAAAGGACAAGAAGATAGGTAGAGGTCAAGAGAGAAGGAAAGGAAGGAGAGAAATGTGTAGAAGAGGTGCAGAGAGACAGAGAGAGAGAGAGAGCCAGACAGAAGCCAGGAAGCACATTCCTTTGTTTCCTTGATAAGGAAGGGCCGTTTTTGGGCTCACTGTTTAAGCTGCGTACAGAATAAAAGTGTTGCTAAATGTTTGTCTGTTATTCTATGTTTCTGTCTGTTTAATGTTCTTTTTGTTATTAATATCGGAAAAAGAGGGTTTATACTGTTCCCCACAGCTGGTAAAAAGAGCTGTTTATCCAGTCATTGATGCAACTGTTTCAATGAGCTTTGGAAAAGGAGGAGAGGGCTGTTACTTTAGAAGGGTGTGTGTGGTTTCCCCCATTATTTTGCAGGGGGGGGGAGCAAAAAGGAAGCTGCTAAGTGCAGGAACAGACAGAAGGCACCTTGTGTGTGTGTTATCTTTGGAAGGAAGGGAAAGGAGTTAATTATCCATGCTGTTTCTCTGTCTTTGTTCATGGGAAATCTGTAATTTTCCTGTTTCATTGTGATTCTTTCAACCCTGTGTTGCTAAATGTTTGTCTGCTCCTATCTGTGCAGTATCTCTGTTTAAAGTTTGTCTATTTTAACATTGGGAGAGAAAGGATGTATTCCTTTGCTGTGTATGTGTGTGTGTGTGCCGTCTCAAATCGCCCCAGGCTGGGAAGCTAGGATGAGATCCTGCATCTCTGTGTTTTTATGGCTGTGTGTGTGTTGAGCCATAATAGGGGGGGCGCCAGGCAAAGATAAGCATTCCAGATACTTCCATTCCAGATCCATATCTGTTCGCTGGGCCCTACTGGTCTAAAAGTCAAAAAGTGTTTGTTAAGTGTTAGTCTACTATCTTTGTCTCTGTAATGATGTTAAATGTTTATGTGTTTCCACTTGGTCTAAGTGATTTTTTTTTTGGCCAGGGTTGGCATTGCTGTTTGAATCACTAAAACAAAAAAAAAAAACAAAAAAAAGAAGGCTGAATCTCAGCCTCAAATTGCCCCGCAGGTTGCAGGGAAAAACCAGGGGTTTTTGTCATCTTACCCCATTCAATTTGAGGCTGAGATTGTGTGCACTGTTTGAAAGTAAAGACATTACAACCTTAAGTGATTTTTGGGTTCAACGCTGACCTCCAGTGGAAAAAGTAAAAAACAAAAGAGTTTAAGTTCACCTGTTTGCTGTCTTGCACAATTTTACTTCTCAGTTTGTTACTTAAAATTTATTTTTGCTATTTAGGGCCATTTTGGTTACTGCTGACATGAATTCATTTTGTCTTATTTTAAGTTTTTTTTAAATTTTGACCTTGTTATCCTATATTCAAAAAGCGTTTGCCACTCATTTATGTTTTAAGAGTTTATTTTACTGGATTATTTTAAAATAATCATTTTTAGTTCCTCGTTATTCCAAATTTATTTTATTTACTTGCTGTCTTAATTCTAATAGGATATTCTTTTCAAACATCATTTTTGATTTTGTATAATTTATACATTTTGCATTCAAATAAATAAATAATTGGGTATTCCTTAATCCACTTCTATTCAGATTCATATTAATTAGATTACACATTTCAATTTTGGTTGGTTAATTTCAATTTTTCTTTTAATATCCATTCCGAATTCTAAAAACATTATTTCTTCAGTTCACATTGTTGAGCTGTTGTTTAATTTCAAAATTAATTTATGATTTAATTCTGAGCTGTTTTGAAAGGTTATTTACTTCTGAATTTTAACTCCTATTATTTCCTTATTATTTGAGTTCATTTATTTCTGGGATTATTATTTGATTTCTTATTCTTTGATTTCATTCATATCTAGGCCTGTTCATTTAGATTTACTTCAATTCTAGTTTGCTTTGATTTCTAATTAAATTAATAGTTTGATTCATTTTTCTAATTTTAAATTGCTTAGATTTTAATTCCAAATCAGCCTATTATCCCATTGATTATTATAATTTTCAATATGATTGATTTTTTATTCCAAAATATTTTTGATATCAAATTAATTATTCATTATAATTATTTCAAAAATATTTCCATTCTAAATTGATTTTATTGATTTTATTATTTCACTTATATTGATTCCCAAGTATTTTGATTTTTTTAAAAGGTGGATTCGGCCCTCTTGTGGCTGAAATTAAAACTACATTGACTGTTTTTGGATTCTGTTCCATCAAGGGCCTTCGGCCCTCTTGTGGTGGAAACTTGAATGACATAGTTTTTTTTATTTATCCATTTCCAGCATTGAACATTGTGGGGTTTTTTTTGAACATTTCTGTTTTATATTTTTATTCTAATTGCCATTTCTATTCTTTTTTTAATTATTCTCTTTTTTTGAATTGTTTCAAATATTTTGGATCCCCATTATTTTTTTGTCTTTGAATTAATGTAGGCATTTTTTAATTGCCCTATTCATCCATATTGAATTTATTTTTCTTTCTGAAGTGGTTCGAACTGCCCTCTTGTGGCAAAATTGGACATTGCGGTTTTAGATTTTTTTCTTTCAAGCCTTTTGTTGAATTGTGTTTTAAGGAATTTATTTTCATTCGATTGGTTTATTACTTAGGTTTATTATTTCAAACTGTTTTGAATTATAATTTTTTTAAATTCAGATTTAATTGATTTTTAAATTTTAAATTTTATTTTATTAGGATTTATCTTAATTAATTAATTTTTATTTTTTTATTTTCCTATTTCTATTTTTAATATTCTTTTTTCCGGTTATTACTTAAATCAGTTTTTTTAATCCATTTATCATTACAAGCTGCTCTGAATTTTAATCGGTTGGTCTAATTCCTTTTATCATTCCAAATTACTTTCTGAATCTTAATTGATTGGTTTAGTTCACTTCCATTTAAGCTATTTTTAGGTTGGTCCTATTATTCTGATTTCATTTTATTTCTAGCCATTTTTGATATTAGGCCTGTTTATTCTGATTTCATTTTTAAGATTTTGATATTAGCCATTCTGATTTCATTTGATTTTTAAGCCATTTTTGATATTAGGCCTGTTTGTTCTGATTTCACTTCATTTCTTTTTCCATTCTAAGCTATTTGAAGAAGTCATTAACTTGTTGTTTTAAAATCTTTTTTTGATTTATGCTTTTTTTGGAAAGATCAATGAACCTGTTGTTTAACCATTTCTTATTGCTTTATGTTGCCTTGAGAGGTCATAGAATTGTGAAATTTTTTTGGGAACTGTATAAGTTAATTGGTGGAATCAATCATATTTTATTATGGGTAATAAAAATGCCAGTGTGGTTGGGTTGTCAAGTGATGTGTCTAGAGTGGATGAGAAACATGGAGTTAGGTTTTGGTCAAGCAGACAGGAGGATTTACCTCCTTTTTACACCCCCTCTGTAAGTCAGCCACCTGCACCACCACCACCCGTCATTGTGCCCAGCGTGCCGTCCAGGCACTGCCCAGCGCTCCACGCACAGATCAGCCCAACACAGCACAGACCTCCTCATCACGCGCCTCATTAGTCAAGCAGAAGCAAGAGAAGAAGGACTTGTTTGAATGGACTCCAGAATGTGAATCATCATTTCAAGCCATTAAAAAGGCACTCATGGAATCTCCTGCACTAGGACTTCCCGACTTGGAAAAGCCATTTACCCTTTACGCAAGCGAGCAAAGGGGGGTGGCTGTGGGAGTCCTAACTCAAACTTTGGGAAGCTGGCCTCGGCCAGGAGCCTACTTGTCAAGACAATTGGACACTGTTGCTCAGGATTGGCTTGGATGCTTGCATGCAATGGCAGCAGCAGCCTTGCTGGCAATAGAAGCAAACAAGTTTACCTTGGGCCAAGATTTACTCATCAAGGTGTCACATGCAGTCACCACCCTGATGAACTCTGAAGTACCAAACACAACTGTACGAGAATCCAAGAATTAGACTGGAACTTTGTAATACACTCAACCTTGCAACACTCCTCCCAGGAGGAGATCCCGTCATTCACGACTGTGTCCAGACCATGGATGAAGTGTACTCTAGCCTCAACTGAGGTGGCCTCAACATCGAGGGTTAAGGACATTAAACATTGTCAAGAAACTCAGTTGAAATGGCCACAAGCACTACCAAGTGTGTTGTTCCTCATTCGATGTTACCACATGGACTGTCACCGTTTGAACTGTTGTATGGAAGACCTCCGCTCACCTTATCAGGATTGCAAGGAGACATCACCAAGATTGGACAGATGACTTTGCGGAGGGAGGTAATTAGTTTAGGGAGGACACTGAAACGGTTACAGGCTTTTGTGACCGAGCAGTGCCCTCTACTTCCGGTGGCCCCATTCCATGTTTTTCAACCAGGTGACAAGGGTTTTGGTAAAGGATTGGAAAGGAACGCCACTGGCTCCTAAGTGGAGGGGCCTGTTCGTGGTCTTGCTTTCCACTCCAACTGCTGTAAAAGTTGATGGAATGACACTTTGGATTCATTGGACAAGGGTGAAGAGGGTTCCCCCTCAATGGGAAGCTGTATCTCACCCAAAAGATGTTTTAAGATAAACAATTTACAGGAAACCTACTTTGATAAATCAGACCAACCCCGGAAGACAGGCACCTCTGGAAGGGTCTACCACAGGCGAAGAAGAAGACTTAGACTAACCCCTACTGGCTAGCGCATTCCTAAAGGCTAAGCCAAAGGAAATACTGTATCTATTTTAATTGTATGCATGTTTATTTTTATCTTATATATTTCATATGTCTTATGGTGTGTTAATTGATGAAACTATGTTAGAGAGAAAATATCCCATAGTAACAGATGGCAAAGTATCAATAGAAGAAACGGTTGAGGAAACAGGACACGAGACTGAAACAATAGAACTGGTTATACCCGATGGAAGGAATAAACACTCATTTACTGAGGTTTAGGATTCAGACTATCAAGATAGTAGGGAGTTCAAGAATCCTCTTGAAGTTACAGCACACATAAATATATGGAAATACATGTGTCTAAGTGCAAAGGCGGACAGACACGACTTGTTGGGAACATGCTTTGTTCCTGTTTGTTATACCCCTAATTGTACAAGTTAAAGAATTTCATGCCCATAGACCAGAAGAAGGACTTAATTATTATTCACACATAACACATGGACTGAAAGTAAGAGGGAAGAATCCCGGAGGTACATTTTATCAGTGTACACCACATGTTGCTAAATCATCATTAACATCTTGTATAAAATGGATGGGATGTAAAAAAACATCCAGACAAATGCCTTACGCCACCTGGAGAACCGTTTACATGTCAATTTGATAATGAGATACCAGTTCTTACAACTCACGTATCTCTTTCTGTAGGATGGTTTCTCACTTGTGCAGGGACCACCTATAATTATCTTCCAGCAGATCTAACCAAGGATACCACCTGTTGTGCCAGCCTGTTGTGCCAATCGATCCTTGGTATTTCCTACCAAGGATCTTTTAAATAAAACACAAACACTCAACTTGAACACTAATCAACAATCACCAAGGTCAAAGAGAACTGTTTTAACTGTAAAACCAAACTGTGATCCAAACATACGACTGTTTTCAGCTGCAGAATACCTAGTACCTGATATTTCATGGTTGAAATATTTATTTGTAATTGTTGGATTTATGATATGTACATTATCTGTGTGTTGTTTTATCCAATGTATACCTTCACTGTTTTCAATGGTTTTCCACTCTGCCCCAATGCTACCTCGTGTCACTAAATAAGACATGGTAATGATGATGCGCACAGCCAAACTGATGGAGAATGAAAAGATCAATCAGTAATTGGTTGGTGCTAAGGTTTCTCAGGGGATCAAAAACCTAGCACCAAAAGGGGGGAATGAGGTGGCATTGGGCCAAAAATGAAAATATTTAATATGATATTACTTCTGTATCAATGCTATAAGTACAAAATGCAATAATCTGTATTAATGCCATGAGTATAAAGGCAATATAATCTGTTTGCATATGCTGACCCAATGTGTGTTAGAAATGTTAAGCCAGATGCTGGCGCCAAGCTTTCCTCTATCTGCTTGAGAATGTTTACCCTATGGGGCCCATCTTAGGGAATGGAGCTAGCTCAAGAATCTGAGGAATGTTTTCTTTTAAAGGGGAGGGGTGATTCAAGGAAGCAAGGATATTTAAGCTATGTAAAAGCCAGAAACAAAGGAGAACAAAAAAGCATGCGGCAGCCAGTAACATCTTGGGCTGCCTTTTAAGCCATGTACAGCCTCTGCATCTCGCAGAAGATTTTCTTAAATAAATTAATTTAAAATCTGGAAAACAAGTTTCTGTCAATGAATGTGAGACTTTTATTCACTTCTGCTGCTCAACGCCTGAACGGAAAAGGGGACCTAATCCGTCCTACTTCACTATGAATGTGGATTTTTTTTCCTTCCATGCCATCATCTTTAGTCCTTTGATTTCAGGGCTTTGGAGAGATGCTCTTTTCCCGTCCTTCCAGTGTGACACTGGGCAAGGAAGGGTTAAGGGGAGAGAGTGTGGTTCCCAGAGAGGCAGGAAGGAAGTGGGCCTCCTTGTACACATTTTTGTCCCTCTAGGAACCAAACTCCTTCACCCTTATCCAGCTGAGACTTCCTCCTCCTAGCTGGCCTTGCAAGCCTGTCTCTTCTCCTTTGGTCTCCTCCTCCTTCCTCTTCTCCTCCTGGTGAGTCTTCTCCCCATTCCTTCTCCAAAGGGCCAAAGAGGGGCTGAAATCCAAACTACCTGGAGGGAGGGCCGGAGTGGGCCCAGGCCTCATTCCCTCCCAGGTTGGCCTTCTAATACATATGTGCAGACATACACAGTGACCGAGAACAAAGAGAAACATATTTCACAATTAAAAAAAATATTTCCCAATGAATTGTGTCGGTTCTTTCTTCCAGGCTTTGTCTGACAAAATTGGTATTTTCTGAAATAAGTATAACATTTTTGAGATTACATTCACTTGGATTCTTCCCAATAGAGACGGGTCTAAATTCTTCCACCTTTCTAGGTGTTTTTGTATCTCTTCTCACTTTTTTCATACTTGTTTCTAAATAATTCAGAGTTTCTGTTTGTCATCTGG
>JARBWK010004232.1:0-10769 GCA_030556195.1 Anolis apletophallus | reverse complement strand
GGGTCAAGGAAGAGAGGGAGATAGGGGTGAGAAGTCAGGGCAAAGGCGCTTTGAGATGGGCAGTTACGTGAGTAAAGATACATTTAAAAGAAGAAACATAAAATTGTTGACTTCCATCTCGGGCTTGGATAGCTTAGATATAATCTAGAGCATTAATTCCTATATAAACTCTTAGCCTTTTAAGCTAACATTTTTTTCTCCTTAATAAACTCAACAAGGGTTAACCTATTTTTCATTGTGGAGATCAAGAATTCTGTACTGCTTATATACTGCCCTCAAGTTCCCAACCCCATTTTTAAGCAACAAAGCATCTCAAGTAGTTGGTAATCAGAAGGATCATCAGAGATAACCAACTATTTTATTTATAGCTGGACATACCTGGAACTCCAAAAACCATAAAGTCTTTAAATGCCTGTTACTCTGTGTAACCACCCCTTCAAGATGATAGCTGGTGAATCCCTTACTCTCCAATATTAAAATAATGTGTTAGTGGCTCAGTTGCTTAAAAGGTTGGCTAGAGGGAGCAGTAGACTAAGTTGACACTACATATAAGCTTAAGAAAAATAATTCGCTGGCATAAAATAGCCCTGGATATCTTTCAGAGATCAAACTAAAATTTCCTCTTCAGGCTGGCTCCATACAAACTATTGTCTAGACAAAGCTAACTTTAAGGATCATTCATCCAGTGATCCCTCATGGGTGACTATTTATTTATTTATTTATTATATTTATATGCTGTCCTTCTCAGCCCACAGCGACTCAGGACAGTTTAAAGTTAGTACCAGAACCATAAAACTATTTTCTTCCAGAGTGTGGGGTCTTGGTGGTGGATCTATGGTGACTGTAGAGACCTAATATTGATCTGTATGTTCTTTCACAGTGAGGAATGCTCGGTTTCCAGATGGAAGGCAGTCCCAGTCAGGATTGGCAGTCTTCCTCTTGACAAGTTTCTACCTTTCACCTCCATTCCTTGCCTCTTCAATTCATCACTTTTAGTAACAACTGACCTGCAGTTTGAATGTTCAAGAGCCAGAGCTTCCCAGTTCTCCAGAGTCCATGCCACAGTTTTTAGCCCATTGCCAGGATTACTGATAGACATACTAATATTATGTTAAGGAGTGCTGTAAGACTTTCTATGCCCTGCCAGGATTCAGCCAACAACGGCTTCCTTCCTTCTATGGTTATATGGTTTTGCTTGGTTTGCAGCGGTAGAAGCAAACCGTTAACATCAGGAAAGAAGAAGAAAGCTATGCTTTCAAGTCTGTGGGGAATTAGTTATTTATCCAATGAGGAGTTGCATAAAAAGCTTCCTATCCACCCACTCCCCAATAAAATTACAACCAATCTGGAGAGTGTAGAGACAAGATAGTTAATGGAATATATATTCAGTTCATGTTTTAATTAGATTTACATGTGTTCACACTTCTCAGAATAACAAATAAATTAAAGCACAGCTTTGCATACATTTTAATTCTTCTCCGTTTTGTGATATAATTCTCATGAACAAGCATATGAAAATGCATAAATGGAATTATCCTAACTGTGTAGCAAGTACCTGCAAAAATATGCAGGGCATATCTGGAAGATGTGTACACAAAAATGTATGTAGAATGTGCTTTGATGTTTTAAAAAAAAAAAAGGAAATGTGGACTAAGTAGAAACCACTTATACAGAAATATGAAAGTGAAGAGAAAAAGATCCCCCCTCTCTTCTCTCTCTAAACACACATACACATGTGTATATTTGAACAAATATATTCTTCAGTGTATCTTTTCTGAGTCTATATGCTTGTTGTCCCAACTATAATAGATTTGGTGTGCCTATGTCATCTGTCATACAGCATGCCTTGTTTTGTTGTGGCCTCATAAAAATTTATTCTTCCACTTGTTACCCTTTAATCTAACATGCTAGTTTATTTTTAAAAAGGTTGTTTTTATTTCATATGCCTGTTGTGTTATGGTTCTTTGTTTTGCTTTGCTTTCTGTGCTTGGGCACCCTGGTATCCATTCTCCTCTTTCTTTTGTGCATTTGAAGGAAGAAGATTTTTCTTTGCTCTGGCTATCTTAAAATGATGATAATGTAAAACAAACTAATCTCTGCATCTTTTACATTTATACTTGTGCACAATTTCCACAGATACCTCATTTGATGTTAATATTAATGTCAAAGCATTTTAAAAATCTAAACACTATATTTTGCATTCCTTGTTGGTTACAGAACCTTTATGTTCCTAGACCAGTGCTTCCCAAAGTGGGTAATCTTTCCCTCTGGGGTTAGGCACTGCAACAATCCAGGGAGTTATAAGTAGCCACAGATGCAATTTAGGACATTGAATAAAATTAGGGGATGGTGTAAAACATAAAGACAGAAGAGAAGAAAATTTAGAAACTGTTTTCACATCTCTTGTGCACAATAAAGTTAGTCATAATGTTCATTCTAATTTCCAAATGAACGCACACACAAAATGCAAAGTTATAACTGATAGTAGTCAAGTCTACTTAATAGTTCTTAATAAGCAAGTGTTGGCAGGCAGGCATATTACGCATTGTCAGGAAGTTCAGCATATGTCAATAGGATATGTACAGTATGTGTGATTACTTAGCAATACGTAACCGCTCGGTGGTGTGCTTCGTTCAGTTACGTATTGCTAAATAGGAAGGGTCAGCTAGAATTGCTGCAAGGATGCTGAGCAATCAGACCTTGCCCTAGGAACACCTGTGCTGGGAGCAGGGAACTATAAATCAGCAGTAAAGCAAGTGGTCAATGCTGACCTTAACCATTCTGTAGTGCTACTGTGCTCTGGTTTCGCCTTGCAGCTCCAGCATCTGTGAAGTGCATCTCAAGACTTTTTGCAAAAGACTCTTGTTTCATGTCTGATGTAAGGTTTTGCTTTGCTTTTGGGATTTGTCATCTGTCCCATTGCTGTTGTTTGTTGCATTATATCATTTTGCTGAAGTAAAGCTTTTTAGTTTCCTTAACCCTTGTTGTAGGGTAAAACACTTACTTAAGCCCAGGGATAGATAAAATGTGGCCCTCCAAAGTCTGTTTGTGGCCTTCCATTGCTCTAGACATTCAAATTGATCTTTCTCTAGTCCCCAATAGTGAATGGAGCACTTTGGGAGGCTAGTAAACATTTTCATGTAGTATCTGCTATTCAACCCAGAATTACCTGTTTTGCAAATTTAAGTGATTTTGGCTGGTTCATCACAGACCATGAATGATTGGGGTGAGAAAGCTGCCCCCTAGACTTTCAATAATTACCCTTTCTACCATGGAAGTCAAGTTACTAGCTTCAAATTTTTTTTACATGTACTGTATACCAGGCCTTGAAATGTACATTTAAATAAAATCATAACTTTACTAATGAAGAGGATATTTATCATTACATGCTACTGTGACGCCTTATTATTTTATTCCATTATAGGTTGTGTTATACCATTACTTTGTCTCATTTCCCTCTCTCTTTAATTTGAGATTTGTTTTTAAAAAGTAAATAAGTGGCTTAAAATTTGGAGAGAAGTACCTTAAAATATGTCTGTACATATCTTCCAACTGTTCTAATTTGTTGAGACATGATCCATAATATGCCTCTAAATTGACCTTCTTAGTAGGTTCAGAGAAAAAGCAAGCTGTTTCAGCCTCTTCTATCTTTTTGTATTGTTCTTTATTAATAACTTTCATGATCTTGTCATGTTTCTTACCACACACATCCTGGTTTTTATCTGTGAAATGTTGGAAAGTATGCTACTTTGGGTTGGGGCGGGGCTTTAATGTTCTTAACTTTGGGGAGGAGTATATAACTGAATGCATTGCTTAGTAAAATAAACATAATGCTTTCTCACAATGTGACTTATTAAAAGAAATATTATGCTTTTTCTTGGTACCACATCCTGGGCTGCATATGCACATGTGCACATGTACATGCATACACTGTCTATGTCAAAATGTTTTTTTCAAATGCTTTTGAAATCATGTTGGTGCATTTGAAGGGAACTTTGATTCTCTCCTTATATTCTGCTTTGAAATGCTGAATAAAATGGAGGCACATGCTGAGCACATCCCGCCTTGCTTCCCATACCAGTGAAGCTATTAATGCTCCTCACTTGTGTCAAGCTCTCCCACTGATACTGATGGGATTTTCCCCCACTGCCTCTTTGGAAAGAGATTTGGTCTGCTTCCCATTCAAGAGCAACCAATTTTGGCCTAACAGCCACTTTCTATTTCTTTTTGTAATAAATAATGTAGACTATTGAACAGTATCCAATTTAGAAAGTAAGTTAAGTGTCTGAAAAGGCCAATAAAATGAAAGAAGAAACAGTGCTGTGTTCTGTTACAGCAGTTTAATAATATCCTTTTTGCTGCTTTAGTCCTTTTCTCTGTCCTCCTTTTGCCCCATTCCATCTCCCCACCATCCAATCTGCCCCATTCAATCTGCCCCATTCCATCTACCCACCATCTTTTGAAAAATCAGGGGTCACAGGGGTCTTAGAAAAATGGGGAACCACTTTCATAGCTAATGTTGTCTTTACCTGATTTATGTAGGGAGTCTGCAAAGGGTGCAGTGAATCTGTGTTTTCCTTCTCCTGTTTTGCTCTGATTGGGATTAATTATCCTTTATTACAAAGGAAAATTCATCAAGAACAGACCAAAAGTAATTTTTTTCTTCAGCATCCTGCTCCCACAGAGACTAACACCCAAAACAGAATCCCCTCAAACAAGGGCTCAAAGACAATGATGTTTTGTTTCTAATGGTCCTCAAAAATAGGTACTGAAGAGCTTTGTTCTGCTTCAGAAAATGTGATGATGCACAATGAAATCATGAATGACAAGCCAGTTATCTCTGACCAACGATAACTGATGTGCCAGATGCACTTCTTTCTGGAAAATGTAGTGTGATCTATAGTAGCTAGAGAAGGTTTTCTAGCTTTTTGCAATTTTCTTGATTTTTGGCATGGGGTTGGACTGCATGGTCCATGAGGTCTCTTCCAACTAAATGATCTATGATTCTATGATAGGTATCAATCCATATCATGTTCACTTCCCATTTCAATCCATGTGATGCAATTTGCATGGGGATGCATTCAGAGACTGTTCATAAACTTCAATTGGAATGATTACTTTCTGGTGTGCTTTTTAAGACCATGTTTAGGATTCCCAAGTTAGACACTTTGCTCCCCAACCACCGAAATAATGAGTCAAAACAACATTGTGGGTTAAACCATGGGCAATGTGTTACTAATGTTACTAATTAACCTCTATGTGACCTGCCAACCAATTTAAAGGGCATGAACTTAGTGTGGAATAAGCTAAGGCAGTGGCCATCCAATACCTACTCCTTAGTTAACATGGTCGAGACACCTGGGTCCCTGGATACAACAAACTGTTTTGTTTGTTGAGTGACCGTTCAGAGAAATGGATTGAGAATTCCATCCCAATTCCAGAAGATATTGAGACCTAAATTCTCCCTACTCAAGGACATTTCTGTTCACCCTTAGCTTGGTTATTTAAACCTCAGGTGAGGGTTCCTGGTCATGGCCTCCATCACAAAGGGGTGCCTCAGAGGCAGACCAGGATATAAACCTATCCCTGTTTTCCTGCATGACGGCCTATTTAAAGCTCTCTTACCCAATTAGCCCCTAATGAAACAGTGTAGGTTAGGCAAAAAATCTCCTAGGACATTGGGGGGGGGGGACCTACTCAGCCCAAGTGGTGACCCCAAAGTACAGCATTAATGTGTTCAGTGCTGTATCTAGAATGGAGAGCAGGGTGAGGTTACGTGACCACACTAGCCCCGTTCTGACAAAATCCCAGCAGGACAATTTTCTCGCTCTCTTTTTGCTGCAAGGGAGCAAAGAGACCCCCTCCCCCCTCAGATATGTGTGGGAAGCAAATTCTATTGTTTGAGGTTCCATGTATCCTGTCATATAATGCAGTTTCATAATGCAGTTTAAATGCATTGAATTGCATTATATGAATCTACACTGCCTTATAATGCAGTTCAATGAAATTAAACTGCATTATATGGCAGTTTAGATGGGGCCTAAGTCTTGGAAGCAAATTATTTTGATGTCATACGAACAATTCCTTGTGAGGTTACTAGATAGAAGTTTTTCAAACAAAGGCCATCTGATGGGAACAATGTGTGTATTTCTGTCTTGCAAGGGACTAGACTGGCTAATTAATGTGGTCTCGTCAACACTATAATTGATTGTTATAGTTTTGGAAGGAGACCAGAACTGTTCTGGATTATCTGATTGTGGAAACTTGGTAATATGGTAAAAGGATTTCCATGTTTGGGTGGAAAGAAGTAATATAGAAATTGAAAATAGGAGAAAAGCCTTTTTTCAGTATCTAGACAGTGAAACATGCCCCGTTGTTGCCATTTTCACTCATCCCACATGGCCTTACCTTTAGTGCACATGGCATATAGAGATTTTTTTGCAGGCTTTATATTGGCACTGGGATTTGTTGACAACATTAATAACTGTATTCCATTACAGCTGAGGACAATGGGCTGAGATAGAGAATTGTTCTTCTATCAGTTGCCTTACATTGCCATCCTGGATGCTTTTAGGCCTGTACCAAATCTGTGCCAAAACGGGTTTATGAAGCCCACTTCAAAACAAATTTGAGTCCTCACACCAGCTTTCCCACAGGTGATGCAGTCACCCCAAAACCTCCCAAAATTTCCTCTTAAGAAGTAAATAAAGCATACCTGGCCACAATTACACTCCTCCTTGCATCCTCTCATCTCCTGGCATATCATTTCCTCACCAGGAGGGCCCAAAGGAGGAATGTAATGGCCAGGTAAATTTTATTACCCTTTACAGAAAATTTGCGGTTTTGTGAAAAGTGGGTGGGTGCCCTCTTAGTTTTTAGGGCTCCTAGAGAACCAAGATGGCTGTGTGAAATTGGGTCTGGGGATCATGTGAAGCAGTCTCCTGGTCCAATCCACACAAGGCTAATATGATCTGTGTCTTACCAGGTGTTGTTGCCTCATCAGATTCAGTATTTAGATGAGGAGGAAGGGGATGCTGGGAGAGATTCGGAAGACTCAAAGTTATGTTGGAATCCTATCCTGGCAGCAGTTTCCAGGAGAATGAAGAAGGCTGTACCCATGGGAACCTGCTAGAAGTGCAGGCTGAGATAAATGTGGGAGACAAATGTTTGTCCAGGTCCAGGCAACTGGAATTGCAGACAGAGGGTGTGCAATTAAGACAGACTCACTTTTCTCAGAGCATTAGAAATAAGGAGCAGAGAAGCAGGTGTCAAAGAAATGATGTCATGGGAAGAATTGAGGCTGTTTAAAGTGGTTCATGCTGATATGATTCTTGTGAGAACAACACTGCATTCAGATGAAGAGTTCTCAGTTTTATGGAATTCATATACTCAAGTTTCTAAGCTGTTCTTGCTTTCTAGTCCCTGTGAGGCCTAGAAAGCAATCTTGGATTTATGTTATCTTGTCTTTGTAAATTTCAGTGAACTGCTGTGGATGACTTTGGGGGGGGGGGGGGGCCGGAACTCCTGGCTTTTATGGAAATAACCACTTAAACTTTTATTTTTTAAAAAAAAACTTGCTTATTTTTAATAATATACCTCTATTGATTTTCACAAGGTAATATAAAAGTACAATACAGCAAAGAGAAAGGGTAATTAATCATACCCAGTCGAAATAAGGTTAGAAAGGAAATAGAGATCGTAACAAAAGATTCTACGATCTACAGAAGAGGAGAGGGAATGCTATAAGTAGCATTTTAGAGTATAAGGAACAGAGGTGCTCGAGAAAATTTTCGAGGAAAGCGATGGTTTTTCCATGTTGTTTGGCTTAGCTTTATGCATTTATCTAATATTGTTCTAGCCATATCTTCTCTACCTTCCGCCTGCTTTTCTTGTTTTGTCCTGGAGTAGAGAAAGCATTGTCAGGTGGTAGATGTCAAGATATACAGTGAAACTAAAGTTCTGTCATGTTAATCATATCACTATAATAGAGCAGCTATAGCTAATCATATTTTAACTTATCTTGCTTATTTTTATGTACTCTTAATAAGCATTTACTTGTTGCATTGCCCAGACAGTGTGTCGTTTGTGGTGAAAAGATTGGTGTCAGAGCCCGAGTGCAACATTCAAATTAATTCCGTTTTACTGTCATTTGGATGCCTCTGATAAAACCGAGACAAGTCTTAGTTTTTAGGCCTGTCTGGATGAACCCCTTGTCATTTGTTTCTTTTTTTAAAAAAAGAAAAGAAGCATGCAATGTAAATGTTTGTTGCATACAGTAATAATATTGGGACTTATATTTTCAAGCTGCTGAGAGTTCATTAACATTTCTAACATTATCAATATATAAGGAATCTGTCATTTGTTTGAGTAAGACAGATAAGAGAATCAGAGTTTCTAAGTTAATATCAGTTTCCTTTTTGCCTGCAGCCTTATAGGATTCTCTGTAGATATTTCTATAACCAGCTTAACTTTACTTTGTTGTTGAGTTGTTGGATCACTAACTGTCTTTCTTTTTAAAAATCCTCTAGTTGCTCTCCCCTTGATAATATTTTTATTTATTTATTTATTTATTTATTGTTTGGACTTTTATGCCGCCAACTCCACAAGGCTCGCAGCGGCTTACAAAGCCAAGCAACTACACAAAAATACATCAACAGTAAAATAACAGACAGGGGTACAACAGTAGGCGAGGGAGACAGGGAGAACAGGGTAGGGGTAAAAGGCGTCGGGAGAGGACCCAGCGAGTCAAGCGGGCCCAACTCTCCCGTCGAAGGGAGGGAGCAAAGGTGGTCCCAGGATAATCCCACCAAGAGGGGTCTGGTAGGGGGAGTCCGATCTGTGGGCTTGCTGACTTTCTTCCACTGTGGGCCCGAGGGAGAGGGCTTCCGTTGCCCAAAGCCCGGACCCCAAAAAGTTCTGACCCGCAACGGGTTCCAGGACTTGGGCTCGGGCGAGGCAGGTCTCCCCTCTCTGGCGGGCACTGGCAAATGTCTCGGGGGCGGGGGGCCTGGTGATCTTCGGCCTCCCGGCGCCGCCTTCTCCGGCGGCCACCTGGCCTCTGTACTAGGCTGACCCGGCTCGGTGAATCTGTCAGCCCCGGCCGCCAGAAAAGGCGGGGGAGGTTGGAGTCCGTCGCTAATGAGGGGACGACCGCGAACCTGCAAGCTCGGCGCCGGGGTCGAGCCTCCGGGGCCCCTGCTAGGGTCCCTGAGATATCCAACGCCTCTGGAGGGGGCACCAACGGCAGCTGTTGACTCGGTCCGTCTGTCGGGGAGGGCGGGGGCTGGGTTCCCAGGCCGTGCAGGGCCGCAGCTACAGCCCCTGAGGGATGAGCGAGAGGCGGGGCCAGGGACGCCGGGCAGCTCGGAGTCGGTGCCATCTTGCTACCCCTGGCCATCGCCTCGTCCGGCGGACCCCGGGGGGCCTCGCGACCAAGAGCCCCCCAGGGGCTCCACCAGGGTGTCACCGCTGCATCGGTCGTCTCCCCGTGTCTCTCCTCGGGGTGAAAGGGCCCTCTGCCAAAGGCCCGGGACCCACTCCCCTCCCCCTCGTCATCCGTCTCGGTTTCCATGTCCATGTGGCTTGGGGGGCTGCCAGAGTCCAGTTGCTGGCGCCGCCGACCTGGCTCTCTTGGGGCTGGGGTGTCCCCAGGGCCAGGGGCGGAGGCAGGGTCGGGGTGGCAGTAGGGCCCCCCACCGCAGCAGCAATGACAACCGTGGGGCTCGCGCTGAGAGGCAGCTGCGGTCGCCCCCCTCACCCTCTCTCATCCGTCCTCACCCTGTCCGCCTCCGCTGGGTTCCGCTGCTCCTCTCTCCGTCCCCAGGCCGCTGGAGCTGCAAAAAGACGCCAGCGCCGGCCCCAGTCTATCAAGCTCTCCCAACCAGGCGGCCAGTCGTTCGCCCAGCTGGCCGAGGTGGAGGAGGAGGCCTGTGAGGTCTGGGAATGCGTCCCGGCCAGCCCAAAGTTGTTCTCCGGCGTCCCCTCGGGTGGAGTTGGGGGGGGTGGGGGGCCCGGCCTCCTCCAGGCCCTCCAGGCCCGGCCACGGAACCGGGGACCAGGTCAAGCACCTCCGAGGGGAGACCATGGTCGCTGCAGCCCCGCCAAGCCAGGGAGCCTCCGGGGGCCCCTTGTCCTTCAGGCTCGCCAAGGCCCTGAGGACCGAGGCCGGCGCCCAGGCAACTTCCAGCGCGACCTCCGCGTCTGCCTGCAAGGCCTCCCAGAGGGGGAGGGAGCTCTTCGGGGCCTTCAAACGTGGCCGAAGACCCCCTCGCTCGACGCGGCCATCTTGGTAACCTTTATTTTATCCATTATCAGCAAATCAATGAAGTATTTTCCCACTCTTTTATATCAGGGAATTGTGGGTTTCCCCCCAATATCTGGTGTATACTAATCATGATGCCACTGTCATATAAAATAAAATTTTACTATATTTATTTTCTAATTCTTCAGCTGGCATGTTCAAAAGATACATTTGTGGTGTCATGACAAAGTTCTTATTTAACATGTTTTCAAGTTATAGGTGTATCAAAAAAGATATAGGTGTATCTGTTTCCAATAATTGCTTACTTTATTGCACGTTCACCACATGTGCTAAAACGTACCTTTTCGTTTCCACATTTCCAGTATTTGTCAGCACAGTTGTACATTTTCACTAGTCTCTCTGGATGTAGATACCATCACAGGTGTATTTTGTGAACATTTTCTCTCAGATTTTGGCATGCTGTGTATTTTCATTCTTTTCTCCCAAGTCTTTTCCCATTGAGCCATTT
>JARBWK010004231.1:0-10770 GCA_030556195.1 Anolis apletophallus | reverse complement strand
ACTGGGGCAACATACAGAGAACATACCATCCCCCTGTTGTGTCAGCTCCACTGGCTGCCGGTCCATCTCTGAGCCCAATTCAAAGTGCTGGTATTGACCTTTAAAGCTCTATACCAGTGGTTCTCAACCTTCCCAATGCGTGACCCCTTAATACAGTTCCTCATGTCGTGGTGACCCCCCAACCATAAAAATTATTTTGTTTTACTTCACAATGTAATTTGCTACTGTTATGAATCGTAATGTAAACGTCCGATATGCTGATGTATTTTCATTCACTGGATCAAGTTGGGTACAAATACCTGGTACACCCCAATTTGAATAATGGAGAGTTTAAAAGTTGATTTTGTAATTTGGGAGTTGTAGTTGCAGGGGATTTATAGTTCACATACAATCCAGAGCATTCTGCACTCCACCAATGATGGAATTGAACCAGACTTGGCACACAGAACACCCACAACCCACAGAAAATACTGGAAGGGTTTGGTGGGCATTGACTTTGAGTTTGGGAGTTGTAGTTCACCTACATCCAGAGTATAACTGTGGACTCAAACAGTGATGGATCTGAACCAAACTTGGCAGGAATACTCAATCTGCCCAAGTGTAAACACTGGTGGAGTTGGGGAAAATAGACCTTGACATTTGAGAGTTGTAGTTGCTGGGATGTACAGTTTACCTACAATCAAAGAGCATTCTGAACCCTACAAATGATAGAACTGGGCCAAAACTTCCCACACAGAACCCCCCCCCGCCCCCCAAGACCAACCGAAAATACTGTGGTTTCTGATGGTCTTTAGCGGCCTTTGGCATCCCCCATGCACCCCTCTGGGGTCTGACCCCAGGTTGAGAAACGCAGCTCTATACGGTTCTGGCCCAGCCTACTTGTCCGAACTCATCTGCCTCTATGTCCCATCTCGCAGCCTAAGATCATCTGGGGAGGCCCTGATCTCACTCCCGCCAGCATCGCAAATGCGTTTGTTGGGGGCGAGAGACAGGGCCTTCTCGGCGGTGGCCCCCAGCCTATGAAACGCACGCCCAAACAAGATAAGATCGACTCAATTCCTCCTGGCTTTCAGGGGGAAAAAATTAAAATCGTGGTTCTGGGGACCAGGCCTTCGGGCAGCAGACGTAATTGCACTTTAATGGACATTGACTGGAATGGCGTTGCAGCAAATGACACTGTGCTTTGTTTTATGGTTTTAACTAGTGTTTTAAATATTGGTTTTTATGACTATGCAATTGTTTTTAATGCTTAGGTAAGTGACTTTGATTATATTGTTGTATTTTGATTATATTATTGTATTGTGGTGTAGTGGCCTTGTAGGGCCGGAGGTTTAGCACAGCGGTAACAACAGCTGCTAAAAGATCTTATCAACCCAACGTTACAGGTTCGAGACCCCGGGCTGGCTTGGGCAGCCAGCTGTCAGCCCTGCCTCTGTTTACCTAAGCCAGGGCTGCCCAGGAAGTTGATCGCGATCGACCAGTCGATCCCGGGACCGAAGGAGGTCGATCCCAGCCAGATGGGGCGCTTCTCAGAGGGGGCGGAGCCAGGCCGCACCAAGCCCCGCCCCCTCTGGCTTCCACTCTACCAGCAGCTTCTCAGGCTTGAGGATGACAGTGCCATGCCAGTGGTGGCATGGCTAGCACAAGGCTGGCTTGGCACTGCCATCCTCAAGCCTGGAGAAGCTGTTGGGAGCTCCAAAGCCAGAGGGGAGGGGGACCGGCCTTGGCGCGGCCTGGCTCCGCCCCCCTCTGGCTTCCACAATACCAGCAGCTTCTCCAGGCTTGAGGATGGCAGTGCCAAGCCAGTGGTGGCATGGCTAGCACAAGGCTGGCTTGGCACTGCCATCCTCAAGCCTGGAGAAGCTGTTGGGAGCTCCAAAGCCAGAGGGGAGGGGGCGGGCCTTGGCGCGGCCTGGCTCCGCCCCCCTCTGGCTTCCACTCTACCAGCAGCTTCTCCAGGCTTGAGGATGACAGTGCCATGCCAGTGGTGGCATGGCTAGCACAAGGCTGGCTTGGCACTGCCATCCTCAAGCCTGGAGAAGCTGTTGGGAGCTCCAAAGCCAGAGGGAGGGGCGGGCTTGGCGCGGCCTGGCTCCGCCCCCTCTGGCTTCCGCCCTACCAGCAGCTTCTCCAGGCTTGAGGATGGCAGTGCCAAGCCAATGGTGGCATAGCTAGCACAAGGCTGGCTTGGCACTGCCATCCTCAAGCCTGGAGAAGCTGCGGGGGGGGGCTTGGCACGGCCTGGCTCCGCCCCCTCTGGCTTCCACTCTACCAGCAGCTTCTCCAGGCTTGAGGATGGCAGTGCCAAGCCAGTGGTGGCATGGCTAGCACAAGGCTGGCTTGGCACTGCCATCCTCAAGCCTGGAGAAGCTGTTGGGAGCTCCAAAGCCAGAGGGGAGGGGGCGGGCCTTGGCGCGGCCTGGCTCCGCCCCCCTCTGGCTTCCACTCTACCAGCAGCTTCTCCAGGCTTGAGGATGGCAGTGCCATGCCAGTGGTGGCATGGCTAGCACAAGGCTGGCTTGGCATTGCCATCCTCAAGCCTGGAGAAGCTGCTGGGAGCTCCAAAGCCAGAGGGGAGAGGGCGGGCTTGGCGCGGCCTGGCTCCACCCCCTGCCTTCCACTCTACCAGCAGCTTCTCCAGGCTTGAGGATGGCAGTGTCAAGGCAGTGGTGGCATGGCTAGCACAAGGCTGGCTTGGCACTGCCCTCCTCAAGCCTGGAGAAGCTGCTGGTAGAGCTGAAGCCAGAGGGGGGCGGAGCCAGGCTGCACCAAGCCCCGCCCCACCCCCTCCCTCTCCAGGCTTGAGGAGGTAGGTAGATCTTTCTGACTTGGTTTTATTATAAGTAGCTCGCATGCTGAAAAAGTGTGGGCACCCCTGACCTAAGCAGTCGAAAACAAGCCTAGCTGTGAGTAGAGAAATTAGGGACCGCTTTGCGGGGAAGGACATTTATAACGCCAATAAATAAGGAAGACCGATTGCCTAACGGGCTGGCAAGCTCTTCGTCATAGGACGATGAAGCAACAGCACCCCCTGTGGCGCAATGGAGGAACAGCACCCGGTGACACAACTGGAAAGAACCAGGAAGAACCTGTGGCTCAACTGAAAGATCCTCCTACTATATGTTGTATGTGCTGTATGTCAAATACAAAAACGGCAGGGATTGTCTGCTTGTATGTGTACTGTAATCCACCCTGAGTCCCCTTCGGGGTGAGAAGGGCGGAATATAAATGAATAAATAATATAAATAAATTTTAGGCACAGGCTGAAAAACGCCGGGACTTCTTGTAGTTTTTTACCCATGTTTTTAGCCAACATGTATTTTAAGCAGCTTTTAACTGTTGTAAATTTCATCCATTTGTGTGTATAACCAGCCAGATGTTCTTAATCTCATTACCAGCATATCTTGTACACCTACAGTGCAATAGGGATCTTCGGACCATAATAAAATGTTGTTGTTGACCAAGACGCAAAAAACGACATCAAACCCCTGCTCCAAATCTCCTACTTGGAGGTAGATTTGGTTTCTAGAGTTCCACTAAACGCCTAGACTAATTTCTAAAAGGTTTCTGAAGCCATCTCAGTAGGCCTGGGCAATCATGGTTCTAAATCAGGGGTCGGGAGCCTTTTGACTCAGAAAGCCATGAAAGCAAAATATTTGGAAATTTATTTCAGTGAGACCCATATAATCTATTTTATATATTGAATCGCAGATACGGGAACCAGGCGGGTTTCCGTATCCACGATTTAAAGCTGTTGAAACGAAGATATGATCCAGATACGGGAAATCAGAGGGTTTCTGTATCCGCAGTTTAAAGAATCACAGTTTCGGCCTCTCAGGACGCTCAAAGGCAAGGGTGGGGAACCTTTTGACAGAGAGCCATGAAAGCAAAATATTTGGAAATTGATTTCAGTGAGAGCCATATAATATATATACCGTATTTTTCGCACCATAAGACGCCTTTTTTTTCCTCCCAAAGTGGGAGGAAAAATCAGCTGCGTCTTATGGTGCGAATATGCAGGCGGGGGAGGCGCTGGAGCAGTGGGAGGCGGCGATATACTCACCCTGTCGCCGCCTCTCCTCTTCTCTGGTCCGTTGCGGCGGCGGAGGGACGCTGGTTCGCTCGCCATCTGCCTCCTTTGCTTCCCCCACCTTTGCTTCCCTCAAGGAAAGGGCGGAGGGAAGCAAAGGGAGGCGGCGGGCCAGGAACCGCGTCGCGTCAGCTGTGACGCGACGCGTGGTTCTCCCTCCGCCTCCTTTGCTTCTCCCGCCCCTCAAGAAAGGCGGAGGGAAGCAAAAGGAGGCGGAGGCGGAGCGAACCGCCGTGTCACAGCTGACGCGACGCGGTTCGCCCCCTCCGCCTCCTTTTGCTTCCCGCCCTCAAGAAAGGGCGGAGGGAAGCAAAAGGAGGCGAGGCGGAGGCGAACCGCCGCGCGTCACCTGTGACGCGACGCGGTTCGCGCCTCCTCCGCTGCTTGCCCCGCCTCAAGGAAAGGGCGGAGGGAAGCAAAAAGAGGCGGAGCGGAGCGAACCGCTCGCGTCACAGCTGACGACGCGGATCACTCTCCCTCTGCCTCTTTTGCTTCTCCCGCCTCAAGGAAAGGGCAGAGGGAAGCAAAAGGGGCGAGGCCGAACCGCGTCGCGTCAGCTGTGGCGCGACGCGGTTCGCCGCCTCCGCCTCCTTTTCCCCCACCTTTTCTTCCCTCAAGGAAAGGGTGGGGGAAGGAAAAGGAGGCAGAGGGCGAGCGAACCAGCGAGCCCTCTGAGAAGACGCACCTGCTGATAAGACTAACCTAGATTTTAGAGGGGGAGCGAAAATATTTTTTTCCTATTTTCCTCCTCTAAAATCTAGGTGCGTCTTATCATCCGGTGCGTCTTATGGTGCGAAAAATACGGTAATATATTTTAAGACTGAATTCAACTACATGTGAGTATATACGTACATACGAAGAGAAAAGGATTCCCTGGCAGAATGACCGGACACTTCAGACCTGGTTCTGCAAAAGGCATGCTCAGGACTCTGGGAAGGAAGAGAAGACGGAAGGAAGGAAGGAAGGAAGGAAGGAAGGAAGGAAGGAAGGAAGGAAGGAAGGAAGGAAGGAAGGAAGGAAGGGGAAAGAAAGAGGAAATAAAGGAGGGAAGGGGAGAGGAAGAAAGAAAAGAAGAATGAACTATGGAAAAGGTTGCGAAGAAAAGTAGGAGAGAGACAAGGAGGGGAAAAGAAAGATGGAAATGGGAAGGGAGGAAAGGAAAGGGTGGGGAAAAGAAAGGAAAGAGAGTGACGAAAAGGTAAAATAATGAAGGGATTAGAAGAAAAGAAATAAGGGGAGAGAGAGGGAAGTGAAAAGAAAGGAAGGAGAAGGAAAGGAAGACTTGGGGAAAAGAATAGAAGAGGAAGGGAGGAAGAGGGAGGGAAAAGGAAGGAGAGAAGGAAAGGGTGAAGGGGAGAAAGGAAGGAAGGAAGGGGAAGAAGGAAGGAAGGAAGGAAGGAAGGAAGGAAGGAAGGAAGGAAGGAAGGAGAGAAGGAAGGAAGAGGAAGGGAGGAAAGAAGGGAGTGAGAGAGGGAGGGAAAAGAATGAAAGAAAAAGAGATGGGAAAAGAAAGGAAGAGGAAGGAAGGAAGGAAGGAAGGGGAGGGCGCAGGGCCAAGCCGGACCTTGGTATCGACGTTGGCGAGGCAGTCACTCCAGAAGGCATCAAAGAGGCCGTGGCTCTTGAGCTGCCCAACAATGAAGACAATGAGCTGGGCGTCCCCCGGGGGTAGCGAGGCCGGGTCCGCAGCGCCAGGGCCAGGCTCGCCTCTGCCGCCTCCCCCGAGGCCCGTGGCGGAAGACGAAGAAGACGAGGACAAAGCACCGCCACCGGGCTCCGCCATCCCCGGCGAAGAGGGCGCAGGGCCCCGAGAGCAGCGGGGGATGATGAAGAGGCGACAATGGTGGTGCAGAAGCGGCAGTCGCGACGCATTTGCGTCACTCCTCCCCGCTGCATGCTAGGAAACCGAGGCCGGGGCTGCTCTGGAGAGCCAGATGCAATCATGAAAAGAGCCACATCTGGCTCGCGAGCCATAGGTTCCCTACCCCTCTTGTAAATGGTTCTAAAGTACTTACAAAACTAAAGTTCTGGTGGTGAAAACTAGGTGGCGCTGGTGCTTTGCTTCTACAGTGGTGGTGAACATTTCAGAACTCCAACAAAATTTTCAAAACTTCATTATTATTTCATTATTGGCGATTTTTAAGACAGAACCAATTAGGAACTACCATTTATAACAAAATTTTGAAAGTTTTGTTAAGAGTTCTGAAATGTTCACCACCAGAACGTTAGCAACACCGTAGAAGCAAAGCACCAGCACCACCTAGTGTTCACCACCGGAACTTTAGTTTTGTAAGTACTTTAGAACCATTTAGAACAGGGGTGCCCACAATTTTTCAGCATGCGAGCTACTTATAATAAAACCAAGTCAGAATCTTCCGAGAGAAGCAGGGCGAAGCAGGGGGAGGGGGCGGGGCTTGGCGGGGTCTGGCTCCGCCCCCTCTGGCTTTAGCTCTACCACAGCTGCTCCAGGCTTGAGGAGGGTAGTGCCAAGCCATTGGTGGCATAGATAGCCACTACTGGCTTGGCACTCCCTCCTCAAGGCTGAAGAAGCTGTGGTAGGCTGAAGCCGGGGGAGGGGCAGGGCTTGGCAAACCCTGGGTCCGCCCCTCCCAAATCTGGCTTTAGCGCTACCACAGCTTCTCCAGGCTAGAGGAGGGTAATGCCAAGACAGGGGGGGCCTAGATAGCCACTACAGGCGGGGCACTACCCTCCTCAAGGCTGAAGAAGCTGTGGTAGCGCTGAAGCCGGGGAGGGGGCGGGGCTTGGCACACCCTGGCTCTGCCCCCTCCCAAATCTGGCTTTAGCGCTACCACAGCTTCTCCAGGCTAGAGGAGGGTAATGCCAAGCCAGTGGTGGCTTAGATAGCCACTACTGGCTTGGCACTACCCTCCTCAAGGCTGAAGAAGCTGTGGTAGCGCTGAAGCCGGGGAGGGGGCGGGGCTTGGCACACCCTGGCTCCGCCCCCTCCCAAATCTGGCTTTAGCGATACCACAGCTTCTCCAGGCTAGAAGAGGTAATGCCAAGCCAGTGGTGGCATAGATAGCCACTACTGGCTTGGCACTACCCTCCTCAAAGGCTGAAGAAGCTGTAGTAGCTGAAGCCGGGGAGGGGGCAGGGCTTGGCACAGCCTGGCTCCGCCCCCTCCCAAATCTGGCTTTAGTGCTACCACAGCTTCTCCAGGCTAGAGGAGGGTAATGCCAAGCCAGTGGTGGCATAGATAGCCACTACTGGCTTGGCACTACCCTCCTCAAGGCTGAAGAAACTGTGGTAGCGCTGAAGCCGGGGAGAGGTGGGGCTTGGCACCCTGGCTCGCCCCTCCCAAATCTGGCTTTAGCGCTACCACAGCTTCTCAGGCTAGAGGAGGGTAATGCCAAGCCAGTGGTGGCATAGATAGCCACTACTGGCTTGGCACTACCCTCCTCAAGGCTGAAGAAGCTGTAGTAGCACTGAAGCCGAGGGAGGGGGCGGGGCTTGGCACGGCATGGCTCCACCCCCTCCCCCTCTGGCTTTAGCGCTACCACAGCTTCTCCAGGCTAGAGGAGGGTAATGCCAAGCCAGTGGTGGCATAGATAGCCACTACTGGCTTGGCACTACCCTCCAAGCCTGGAGAAGCTGTGTGCTGAAGCCGGGCGGGGGGCTTAGCACGGCATGGCTCTGCCCCCTCTGAGAAGCACCCCATCCAGCTGGGATCGACCTCTTTCGGTCCCGGGATCAACCAGTCGATCGTGATCGACTTCCTGGGCTGCCCTGATTTAGAACCATGATTGCCCAGGCCTACATATCAGGTCAGGCCATGCATCTTGTGCTAATGAGCCCATACGTATAGTCATCTTGGTTGATGGGTTAATACAGTGGTTCTCAACCTGTGGGTCCCCAGGTGTTTTGGCCTACAACTCCCAGAAAACCCAGCCAGTTTAGCAGTTGTTAGAATTTCTGGGAGCTGGAGGCCAAAACATCTGTGTACGCACAGGTTGAAAACCACTGGGTTAATGAAATGGAGAGAGTGGAAAGAGATAGGAAACTATGGGTGACAATGCCCCTGCTTCAACTCTCACTTGAGTTAAATTGGCCTGGCTCTTCCTTTTCCCATCCGCAGGACGGAAGAGATGACATTGAGGTGCTTTGCAAGACTGCTGGAAGGCCTAAGGTGAGATTATGTACTAACTAGAAAAGCATTAAGGATGATTGCAAGTGCTGAGAGGTACAATGCTGCTATCCCATACATCAGTGTTTCCCAACCAGTGTGCCATGGCACACTAGTGTGCAGTGAGCGATCATCAGGTGTGCCGTGGGAAATTGGAACCTCCAATCCCCTTCCTTCCCCCTCCTGCCAAACACTTTTTATTCTCCACTCGGGCTCCCTTCTCCCCAGCCTTGCTCTGCTCGCTTTGCCTCACTTTGCTCATGCTTCCGCGTGTTCAGGAGGCAAGGGGAGAGGGAGGAAGACATGGGGCGAGTCTGCGCAGTAGCGCCCGCACGGGTCACGTCTTCCTCCCTCCCCCCTCCCCTCCTGAACATGCTCACGCTGCCCCCTCGGATCAAAATGGCGGCAGAAGCGGCAGTGTAGAAGAAAAAGTAAGTGTTGGGCAGGAGTGGGAAGAAAGGGCGAGAAGGGGAAGGGGGAGGAAGAGGTCTCTGTCGAAAGCTGGCATGAGCAAACTTGGACCTTCCAGGTGTTTTGGACTCCAACTCCCACCATTCCTAGCAGCCTCGGGCCCTTTTCCTTTTCCCCCTCAGCCACATAAGCACGATAGGTCCTCCGGCTGTTACGAATGATGGGAATTTAAGTCCTAATGACCCAGATGGCCGACTTTTCCCATGCCTGTTTTAGGAACCTTAAAGTGGTGAGCCTCCTTCCAACATTGTGATTCTGGATAGAAAACAAACAACATAACATAACATTGTTTGAGTCCACAGTGCTCTCTGGGTGTAGGTGAACTACAACTTCCAAACTCAAGGTCAATTCCCAAGCAAACCCTTTTAGTACTTTCTGTTGGTAATGAGAGTTCAATATGCCAAGTTTGGTTCAATTCCATTGTTGCAAGAGTTCAGGATGCTCTTTGATTGTGTGTTAACTATAAATCCCAGAAACTGTAACTCCCAAATGTCAAGGTCTATTTTCCCCAAACTCCATCTGGGTTCACATTTGGGCATATTGAGTATTCATGCCAAGTTTGGTCCTGATCCAACATTGTTTCAGTCCACAGTGCTCTCTGGATATAGGTGAACTACAACTCCAAGACCCAAGGTCAATGCCCACCAAACTCTTACAGTATTTTGTCTTGGTTATGGGAGTTCTGGGTGGGAAGTTTGTGTCTTTCTGCCATTCCTGCCAGAATATCTATGTTGTGTTCATCGAAACAGGCCCAGGTTTCACACTGAGTGTATAAATACGTTTAAAAACATATTAACTATATGTATTACTGTGTTAGAGTGTCATTTTGTGTCATTTTGGTTGGTGGTGTGCCCCAGGATTTTGTAAATGTAAAAAATGTGCCGCGGCTCAAAAAAGGTTGAAAAACACATGGTTGAGAACCATTTAGAACCATGATTGCCCAGGCCTAGATCTCAGGCCAGGCCCTGCATCTTGTGCTAATGAGCCCATACGTATAGTCACCTTGCTTGATGGGTTAATGCAGTGGTTCTCAACCTGAGGGTCCCAAGGTGTCCCTGCTTCAACTCTCACTTGGGTCAAATTGGCCTGGCTCTTCCTTTTCCCATCCGCAGGACGGAAGAGATGACATTGAGGTGCTTTGCAAGACTGCTGGAAGGCCTAACGTGAGATTATGTACTAACTAGAAAAGCATTAAGGAGGATTGCAAGTGCTGAGAGGTACAATGCTGCTATTCCATACATTAAACAGAGTGAGGAGAGCATCCTGTTCCTAAAGCAACTCCTTTCCCCAGAAATGGCAACATCCAGCAAGATATGGCAGTGGTTTTCAACCTTTTTTGAGCCGGCACATTTTTTTACATTTACAGAATCTGGGGCACACCACCAACCAAAATGACACAAAATGACACTCTAACACAGTAATACATATAGTTAATATGTTTTTAAATGTATTCATACACTCAGGGTGAAATCTTGGCCTGTTTCGATGAACACAACATAGATATCCTGGCAGGAATGGCAGAAAGACACAAACTTCCCACACGGAACTTCCATAACCAAGAGAAAATACTATAAAAGTTTGGTGGGCATTGACCTTCAGGTTTGGAGTTGTAGTTCACCGACATCAGAGAGCACTGTGGACAACAATGTTGGATCAGAACCAAACTTGGCATGAATACTCAATATGCCCAAATGTGAACACTGATGGACGTGGGGGAAAATATACATTTTCATTTGGGGGTTACAGTTTCTAGGATTTATAGTTAACACACAAATAAAGAGCATCCTGAACTCTTGCAACAATGGAATTGAACCAAACGTGGCATATTGAACTCTCATGACCAACAGAAAGTACTGAAAGGGTTTGCTTGGGAATTGACCTTGAGTTTGGAAGTTGTAGTTCACCTACACCCAGAGAGCACTGTGGGCAGGAGGGGGAAGAAAGGGCATTGGAGGTTCCAATTTCCCACGGCACACCTGATGATCGCTCATGGCACACTAGTGTGCCACGGCACACTGGTTGGGAAACACTGAGATATGGAATATCATCCTTGCTTGTCCCTCTT
>JARBWK010004230.1:0-10771 GCA_030556195.1 Anolis apletophallus | reverse complement strand
AAGACAACAAATGGGTTAATCCACTTCCTTCTCTTTCTAAAACAAAAAGGAATTTTAGTCATATATTTTGTAATGCTTTTTTTAAAAAAAAAACCACAAGTGTTTTTAGAAAGTTTTAGGGGACAAGGTTTTGATCAGGGTCCACAGTGACCTGTGTCCAGAGCCCTACTCAGTGGTGAAGCTTACTAGTTAACTGAGGATGTCTACGTCATAGCATTAATGCAGTTCGACACCACTTTAACTACTACCATGGCAAAATGCCGTATAGGAATCTTTCACACAGGCACAAAATGCAGCTCAGAACTGGCATAAAAATGCCAGATCCAAACCGCATGGAGGTTAAGTTGGATTGAGTGCCTTACCTTGGATTCAGTTGCATTCACCTGTGTGCATTGCATTAAGACACCAGACTAATGCAATTCCTTCATTGCATCTTTAGGTAATGTAGATGTAGCCTAAGTCACCTTTCCAATCAGCTCTCTATAGCAGTGTTTCCCAACCTTTTTTGAGCCGCGGCACACTTTTAACATTAAAAAAATCCGGGGGCACACCACCAACCAAAATGACACTCTAACACAGTAAGGAACGGCTGGGGTCTTCTTTTTCTTCGCCACTGCCCGGCCCTTCCTCCTCCTCCCCCAAGCAGCAGGAGTTTGGCAGGAGGGGGGAGGAAGGGGGGCAGAGAGCTTTTCCTGCGGCACAGCAGGAGGTCCGTCACGGCACACTAGTGTGCCACGGCACACTGGTTGAGAAAGACTGCTCTATAGCACCATCCAGCTTTGCTTACTCAGATGAGTACATAAGCTGAAAAAGGAGGATCCTAGCAGGCTCGGATTATCCATAAGGCCACCCTAGGCCATGGCCTAGGGGCGCAAGCTAAAGGGGGCGCAGATCATGGACACCCCCCCCCCCAATGTTGTCTCAGCTCACCCCTGAGGGTGAAACGTCAGGAGAGCGTGCTTCTGGGAGGAAACCTCCAGCGAGGTCTCCCTCCCTTCCAGACGGGTGCCGGCAGAGGAGAGCGCACCTGGCTGCAGGCACCTGCCCCAAAGGGAGGCCTCCTCCACTTGGGTGGGGGAGAGGGCTGAGGTGGCAACAAAAGGTAGGAAAGGAGGCCACTCACCCAGGACGCTGCCCTTTTGGCAGAGGCAGAAGAGATGGGGCTACTGGCACGCGCCTGGCCTCCGAGCCGCCACTCTTCATCCTGTTGCGCCGAAATCTGAGGAGGAGGAGGAAGGTGCGGGAGCCGCAGGCGGCGAGGCTGGGGATCTGCAGGGGCTCCTCTCCGTGCTTTGCCTGTCCTTCCTGGCCCACTGCAAAGGCTGTCGGCAGAGGATGCTGGCGGGGCGGCCAAAACGGGCTGGAGGAAATGGCACCCGCTTTGGCCGCCCCGCCAGAATCCTCCGCTTACAGTCTTTGCAGCCGGCAAGGAAGGAAAGGCAAAGTGCGGAGAGGAGCCCCTGCAGATCCCCAGCCTCGCCGCCCGCGGCTCCTGTGCCTTCTTCCTCCTCCTTCTCAGATTTCGGCGCAACAGGACGAAAAGTGACAGCTCGGAGGCCAGGCGTGCACCAGCAGCCCTGTCTCTTCTCCTGCCTCCGCCAAAAGGGCAGCGTCCTGGGTGAGTGGCCTCCTTTCCCACCTTTTGCTACCTCCTCAGGGGGGGGGGGAGAGATCCAGGGCCAGGTTTGCAGAGTGGAAAGAAAGCCCGTGCCCTGAGCTCCATTTCTGCTGCCCACGGCAAGCCTTCCCCTGCTCCCCCAGGGCTCGCAGCAGCATCAGCTCAGGCCCGCCGGGGAGGGAGAAGATAAGGTTTTATTTTTAGTGTGGGTCTCAGTGATGTGTGTGTGGGGGGGTGCGGTAGAGGGCGTAAGTCCAAAGTGTGGCCTAGGGCGCAAAAAATTGTTAATCCGGGCCTGGATCCTAGTTATGGTAAATGTGAACTAAGACTAGTCATAAGGATGTCTTCCTTCATTCCAATATGTTTCCTCTTCTGCAATGTTGTCAGAGATTAAATTTAAATGATGACAGTGTAGTTATACAGCCAAAGCACTAATCATGCGAGCTAATTCATTTCCATCCAGGTTGTCTTTTTAAAAGGCCTATAAAATATAGAGCTCAGGAAGCAAAATACTTTCCAAGAGTTATGCCATCTTGCCAGATTTTGAAATTTAACATCTGTTTCTAATTTTTTTGAAACAGGGTCAAAACCAGTACTTCTGGTTCATTAGAAGTTATGTCATCTGGCCACTGAGGGGTGACCTAACTGCATTGAATGTATTAGATGTATGCCTTTAATGTCTCAGAAAGTAGGCCTACTGAGGGAGGGGGCCCATCTTATTTATTATTTATACCCCACCTTTCTCTACCCGGGGGGGGGGGGGGCTCAAGGCCGCTTACAAATCCTCAAAACAACAAAATCACCTTAAAATAGTTTAAAATTACAACATATTTAAAATGGTTAAATACATTCAAAATTAAAAACACGCCAACCAGAGTTCAAGGTCTATGGCCATTTCAAGGTCAAATTGCACATAATTCTATATTCGGCATTGCCCTAATTTTCAAAAGCCTGCTCCCAGAACCAGGTTTTAACTCTCTTCCTAAAGGCTAGTAGAGAGGGGGTTCCACAACTGAGGGGTCACCACTGAGAAGGCCCTGTTTCTTGTCACCGCCAGCCATACTGAAGCAGAATTGAGGAGTTATGGAACTCCAAGTACCAATCAAATCTTACCAAGCTGCTTGTACGCGCGGGCTCTAGGATGAGGGAAAACACACGACAACTGTGAAATAGGTGAAAATCAAAAAGAATTTATTCCTGGCACCAGCTGGTGGGCTTTGCCAGCAGAACACAGCTGCAGATAGGGGCAAAAGACCCCGTCACATCTCATACAAAGACATTTATATCCGTAATGGAGTCATTTCAGTCAAGCCCACCCCTTCTTCATGGATAAAACAAGCATAATTGGCTGGTGATTACTGTTGTTACATGACATTTCATTAATCAATAAACACTGCATAAATTATTAGCATCATCTCTCTGTCATACCTAAGATTGAGAACAATAGCCATCTATTTGTTATTTCTTTCTCACAGTGCAAGCTATCAAAGCTGAGTCTCTCTGTTCTTTGACTTGAAACATTAGTTCCGGGCTCCCTGCCAGCAGCGGAGAAGGTCAGACTCTTTGCCATGCGCAGTGGTGTCTTCCATTCACATTAAAATTCCCATTAACTTTCATAGCTCAAGTTAAGGAATGCCAAATCAAGTGGGCACAAGACATAGGGCATTCTATCTCAACATACCAATGGGAAGAAATCTGGCACAAAAAAATCAAATATAGCCCTGCAACAGAATTAGTTGAAAACTGGTACAAAATGCAGTACCGTTGGTATTTATACCCCTCGAAAATAGCTAAATTTGATAGTCATGCATCCAACAGATGTTGGAAATGCAACAAAGAGGTGGGAACTTTCATGCATCAATGGTGGCACTGCAAAAGAGTCAAAAAATATTGGGAAAATATCCACAGTGAAATACAAAAGATACTGGGGGGGAAAATTGTCTTCGGCCCGCAGGAATACCTATTAGGCATGACGGGTAAGGGATTTGACCAAAAACAGGACAGACTTTTCTTCTTCCTAACAACATGCGCACGAATAACACTGGCCAGACACTGGAGAACAAAGGAAATACCAAAGGTAGAAGAGTGGGTGCTAAAAACAATGGACATGATACAAATGGACTCCCTCGCTCAGAGGACAAATGGAGGAAAGAGGAAAAAAGAAACGACTTGGAAGAACTTCGGGACATACCTTCAAAAGGAAGGGTATAACATCAGAATGAACTTAAATGAAATCTAATGAACGCCTTTCAAAACAGCTTTTATGTACAAAATTAATCATACCAAAATGCCCCCCTTAGGCAATCCCCTTGGGAAGTCACCAATACTACCCATACCTTTCCCAACCCCTGACCCCCATCCTTATCCCCCACCCCCTTCCCTAACTCCAACCCCAGTAATAGGTGCAAACATGCTTGGATTCGTGTTCTTTCACATGTCTATGTATTGTTTTATACCTTTTCCCACCCCCACTCCCTGGAAAAAACCAATAAAAATCTATTTTAAAAAAAAAAAAAAACTTTCATAGCTCAAGCTGCACTGTTTCCACCCATCTAGCCTATAGTAGTTTAAATTGGGCACAGGGTGTATTAAAATGCATTTAATCATGGTGTTAGTCTTTCATTGCAAGTGCCTGTCTGATTTCTGGCACCAAAACCCTCTTTTCAGAGTTGACGCACAAGGAGCATCACTGTCTGACTGTACTTTTTATGCTCGGAAAAGTCCTAGTTAGACCAATTGACCCTCCAGTCCCGTGGGACCCCAGGTCTTTCAGTTATGACAGTATGCACACCTTTTACTGTCTCCAGGGAACTCTGTACTGCCTTTGCACAACATCTGAGCATAATAGGCAGACAGCACATTATGACCAACACAGAACATATCACCACAATGATTATCATTACAAGTGAACGCAGCCAATGTAGGTCTGGCAGCCAGCTCAATAATGTATTCCAAAAATCACTTGGAGCCGAATAAGTCTTCTGTATTTCTCTAGCAGCACCCTGAATTTTAATCAGATCCAGCTCTATCTCTCCAGTCTTATTTACAAAATGACAGCAAGTTTGGTTTAACCACACACACAGACCGCCTTCCTTTGAGAGTAGGTAGTCTAACGCCAGCTTTTGCTGCATTTCCATTCTTGCCAGAGAATTCATTTCTTCCTGTAAAATTGACAAGCCCTCATGGGTGTCATTGGCCAAAGCTTCCAAATCATGTGATAACACACGCAACTGTTTTATGTTCCATGCTACCCCAAACCAGGGTCCTGCAATTGCTACAATCTTCTGGCCTTCAGATAAATAAGTTCTGTCAGAATCATACCCATAACGCTGCACATCAGCAAAGGAGCGCTTATGGACATGTAGGTATAGATTTGTCACTTGAGTCTCTTTGGGAAGCACCCTCAAACCCCCCGGCTGCAAGGTGCCTAGGGTACAAACTCCAGACCAAACTACAGGGAGCACAGGTGTTGCCACTTTTCCACAGATCCAAACAATTCCTTCTGGAAGTCCAGTGACACGGTAACCCAAACGTCTAGCAGGTAAATTCTGAACCAGGTTCACTATAGCATTCTCATGATGATTTCTAAACAGGATGTGAGTGCAATTTGAGCCCTCCCAGCTCCAAGTCCACACTCCTGTTGTTCTCAGACCACAACGTCCTCTGTACCTGCTATGTACTGTGATCATGTGATCACAAGCAGGATAGGAACCTAGCTCGATCTGCTTAAACAACTCATACATGCCATCCTTCTGACTTCCTGCATAATAGGGCTGTGCCTCCCTTTCCCATTTAAAACACAGGGCAGCTCTTAACACAGGGGCACGATGTGTGACCATGAACCAAGCCCTCTCTGCTGTCCCTGTCATTTGCTCCTGCTTCCCCTTCGTGCTATTCCACCCTGCCAATGTCAACACCCCACTCGGGACTATTGGCCAGCCGGACCTATGGCTTGAAGGGCCCTGGCTGCAAATCCAGCACGAATTTAAACTTAGCTCATGTGACATGTTAGTTACAAGTCTGTGAAACATATTTTCCTCCCACCCGCCATGTGTCCCAGTAATGTACAAAGTCAATATCAGAGCCATGAACCCAAACACTGTTCTTACTCTCGCGGAGCGCTTACACCTGTAGCTCTGTCCCATTAAGATGCATAGCCACCACCGCAATGAGAGTGCCTTAGGCTCTGTCCATCTTTCTTGCGTTGGACCACCATTACCCGGATTGGGAGCGGTGGTATCAGACGACTCTTCTGTGGCCGTCTGTGTGCCCCTTAAATAGGGCGTTGCAAAGTACTTGTAATCCGGAGACGAAGGGGTTGCTTGGATCCACGGAAGACTCCAAAGCAACCGGCGCCCTTTTCACCCTGGAATAGTGGATCCAGGGACGAAGGCTTTCCACTTTCACCGCCGTTGGTGTGCTCAGAAGCACGGTGAATGGCCCTCTCCATCTCGGCTGTAACGGACGTAGGCTCCATTCTTTCACTAGGACGGAATCACCAACTGAAAAAGAGTGAAGAGAAGTAGACGGGAGAGGAGGTCGCAAATCTGCAGTATATTGACTAAGTTTCTCTAGCTGTTTCCCTAGCATCTGAACATCTTGCAAAGTCTGTTGATGTCCTAAAACATGACTGTCAGAAGTCTGTCCACACATGGGTTTTAAGTTCAATGGAGGCCTGCCATACAGTCTCTCAAATGGTGACAAGCCTGTCTTCTTATGTGGTGTACACCTGACTCTGAGGAGAGCCAGGGGTAACGCCATTCTCCAGTTCAATTTAGTCTCTTGGCAGATCTTTGCTAAACAGTTCTTTAAAGTTCTATTGGCTCTTTCTGCTCTGGCAGAAGATTGTGGGTGATATGCACAATGAAGGCGCCACGTGATCCCCAGCAGCTTGCACAGTCCCTGGACCACGTGGTGCACATATGATGGCCCGTTATCTGAGCCTATCTGCAAAGGCATGCCGAATCTAGGAATAATGTCTTTCATGAGGCCTTTTACTACCTCAGCTGATCGCTCCGTGCGTGTAGGAAAAGCTTCAATCCAACCCGTGTAAGAATCTACAAAAAGCAGCAAATAACGGAAGCCTCCACTCATTGGCATTTCTGTAAAGTCTGTGACTAGCACTTCAAATGGCCAATTCCCTTGATACTGTATCCCAGGCGCTTTCAAAGGCCCTTCTCTTGGGTTATTCTTTGCACATGTCCAGCACCTCCTTGCAGCCAAGGACGTCAGGCTGTGCAATCCGTTGATGTACATCTGTCTTTCCAGGAGCGCTGCCAGGGCGCTTTTCCCTAGGTGTGTGTTCTCATGGTAGAACTGCACTATGTGCCACGCTTTTGTTTAGGAACAAATACGCGGTTGTCTGGCATCTTTATGAAACTATCTTCCCATTCTCCACCCTCACTCAAAGCCCACTCCTCCTCCTCTCTAGTGTAATTGCATTTCTCCACTTTGGGCTCTGAGTCAGTGAGATTTAACATTACAGGTGTGTATTTCTGAGTAGCTACCTCTCTGGCAGTCAGATCCGCTAGCCTGTTTCCCTGAACCACCGGATCATTACCCTTTTGATGTGCTTTACAGTGCATCAAAGCCACTTTGCTAGGGAACCAAACAGCGTCCAACAAATCTAACATAGCATCTGCATATTTGACCGCCTTTCCAGCAGAAGTCAAGAAGCCTCTTTCCCTCCACAATGCCCGTGGCAATGAAGCGTTAAAAACGCAAAACGAGAATCCGTGTAGATATTAACCCTTTGCCCTTCGGCCAGTTTCAAAGCACGAGTCAGCGCAATTAGCTCAGCCAGTTGGGCCGAAGACCCAGGGGGCAAGGGTTCCGCTTCAAGAACTCCATCCTCCCAGGTGACAACAGCATAGCCAGCATAACGCACTCCCTCTCTTATGAAACTGGATCCATCCGTGTATAAGGTTAAATCTACCTGTTCCCAAGGGAAATCACGCAAATCGGGCCTACTGGAATAAATCAAGTCCATTGTCTCTATGCAGTTATGCTCTGAGACATTTGAAGGGCTGGGCAAAAGTGTTGCAGGATTTAACATGGGACACATCTGATGTGGGACCCTCACTGTGAGTGCTTTCCCTAGAGTAAGCTTGGTGGCTTCTCTGATTAAATCCACCGCAGCTGCAACAGCCCTCAAACAGGGGGGCAGCCCCCTGGCTACTGTGTCAGTATGTGTCCGGAGGGCGGAAGGGCGGAAGGAAATGTGGCAGCTTTCAGATTGGCTCCCACTGTGGGGTTATTTGCATAAACAACTCCCACTGGCCAGCCAACACGAACATTCCGAGACTCAAAAGTGCCAGAGGGAGGTAAGGAAAAGGCCTGAGCCAGTCCGGCATGGTGGGAGTTTAAGTCCAAAACACTTTGCAGCCCCCAACAATGAGACAACAAAACCAAACTTGGCACACAGAACCCCCAAGACCCACTTTACGCCTTGGTGCAGTTTGAAAGAGGATGGACCATGGATTGGCCAGCATTCCAACATCCCAAATCTCAAAGGTGCCAGACAGAGTTCTTTACAAAAAGGCTTCCTTCAGCTGACTTTAAAAACTAGCCCTCAGCCTGAATTGACAGCAAGGCTTCCTCAACTTGATTCTCCTGACTAGGCCTCAGCCGGACCTGAACCAAACTGAGTGAACATTTGCTACACCGGCTCTGATTGGCCACTATTCTTGCTTCCCTATTCTCAAAGCTCTCACAGACACTACTGTACAAACAGGCTTCCTTTAGCTACTTTTACCAACTAGGCCTCGCCCTCCACACACAGCAGCACTTCCTCCACTTGATTCTCCTGGCTAGGCCTCAGCCTGATTTCATAGTCAGGCCCGGATTAGCACCTTTTGGTGCCCAAGGCCAAAAGGAGCCCCGCCGCCCCCAGGGGCGGGGAAGCCCCGCCCCCACCCCAAGGGCGTGCTGCGCATGCGTGGCAGCGGCCCCGAGGGTCCTCCTTCCTTCCTTCAGTGAAGGAAAGAAGGAGGGGGAACTGCGGAGGAGCAAGAGGCGGGGCGAAGGGCGCCGGGTCAGCGGCCTGGCCCTGACGCGGCGCCCCTTCGCCCCACCTCTTGCTCCTTCTCCTTTCCCCCTCCCTTCCTTCGTTCACTCAAGTGAATGAAGGAAGGGAGGGGGGAACTGAGGAAGAGCAAGAGGCGGCGCGAAGGGGCGCCGCGTCAGAGGCCTGGCTGTGACGCGGCGCCCCTTGGCTCCGCCTCTTGCTCCTCCTAGTAATTAGTAATTAAGTAAGCTAGTAATTAATAAATATAGATAAGAAAAATCATGATACAAAGCATCAGCATTCCGTTTCATCAACCCACCCTGTCATTGCTGCACACTGACCATACAGTAAGGAATTATTTGAATTTAAAAGTAGGGAAAATACAATCTACAAAATGATAATAGAATTGCATGAGAAGAAATGCTCATTCCTGCGTTTTTATAGTGTGTTTATATCTAATTTAAGGATTTGATGTTTCACTAACAACAAGCTCAACAGAAGATAAGACTTTTTTTCCCCATAGGCAAAGCCAGATGGGCTCACACCAATATTTACTGGGAAAATATTGGGAGGTCCCCCCCCCCCCCCATGTCCACTTAAGCTTGTTATGTAATTTATTTTTTGCTTTCCTCTCTTTCTAGAATATACTGGAAGTAGCATTTTAATTCCACAACAGTATAGATTAGGCCACAGAGGTGACGCTCTGAGCTTCATGGCTGAACATCAATTTGAGCATGGATCTGAAAACCTGGTACAATTGCTCTAACACTATAGTGATCTGCCTTATAACAGGCACACTGCTATCCATCACCAGCAGGATAGTGGAGCAAAAGCTTACAGGTCAAAATGTTAGAAGCTTAGTTTAGGGATGAAAAATAATAGTGGAGTCAAGGTTCTCAACAAAAATAGTGTTTTTGCACCTCCTCAGACTGGTTGCAAGAAGAAATACACAGATTAGCACATTTTTCAGGCTTGCGGGGTCTGGGAGAAAGAAAACTTTACAACATAAATAGATATAATGCACACAATGGAAAAATGCTCCTTGCTTGAGTATGCTTGAGTTAATAAGGGAGAAGGAAATGTAGGAAAAGGGTGAATGAATTTCAATGTGGAAAAAAAAGTCTCACGACATGAGAAAATGCCAAAGGGATCCAGATAAATACAATGAAATCAAAAACTAAGAGATTTTAGCTGCATTTCTCCATAGCTGAAGAGATATTTTGGGGTAGTTCAGAGTGTATTTACACTGTATTTTATTAAAGTGCCTCTGGTGTTGCTATAAGAAGGTCCTCCATTGTGCATGTGGCAGAGCTCAGGTTGCAGTGTAATAGATGGTCTGTGGGCCACTTTGTAGCCCCATTTCTTAAGGTTGACTCTATCTTGTGGTGCCAGAGCACAGTTTGTTCAGCACCTTCCAAGTAGCCCAGTCTTCTGTATGCCCAGGAGGGAGTCTCTCATTTGGTATCAGCCATGGCTTGAGGTGCTGGGTTTTAGCCTGCCACTTATGGACTCTTGCTTGCTTAGGTGTTTCTGTGAGTATCTCTGTAGATCTTAGAAAACTATTTTCTTGATTTAAGACATTGGCACGCTGGCCGATATCCGAACAGGGGATGGGCTGGAGATGTCACTGCCTTGGTCTTGTCATTAGTGGCTGCTACTTCCTGGTGGATACAATACTGGCTAGACAGTGTAATTTCTCCAGTGGTGTAGGATGCAGACAACCTGTGATAATGTGACATGTATCATTAATGTGGTAAGTTGTGTTCCACACTGGGCATGCATACTCAGTAGCAGAGTAGCAAAACGCAAGGGCAGATGTCTTCACTGTATCTGGTTGCGATACCCAGACTGTGCCAGTCAGCTTTCATATGATATTGTTTCTAGCGCCCACATTGTAAAAATAATGCAGTTCAATAACGCTTTAACAGCCATGGCTGAATGTTATGAAATAATGGGATATAGCTATCTCTTAGGCATGGTTTCGAACCCAAAAATGGCGATTCTAAAATCAAAGGGGGGTTGATTAGTAAAAGAAAGACTTACAAATTTTTTTCCAAAAAGTTCTAAAATGTAACTTAATTACTAACGAGGTTTTGGCCTACAACTCCCAGAAATCCTAACAGCTGGTAAATTGGCTGGGATTTCTG
>JARBWK010004229.1:0-10772 GCA_030556195.1 Anolis apletophallus | reverse complement strand
CCCCCCCTTTTTTTCCCTGTCCTTTAAAGGGGACATAGTGGCCTGCCGAACCTTTTATGCAAAAGTGGGGGGGAAGGAAGGCATGGCAGCCGAGCCCACTGAGCCCCCACCCCCCAATGTCTCACCCTCCTCCCAGAATAAGGGCGGGGGAGCAACCTGTCCTTATGCTCAGAGGATGACCTGAGGAAGATTAAGGGGGCTGGGGCCCCAGAGGCCTTGGCTGTCACCTATCTCCCCCTCCCGGCATAATGCTGAGAGGACATGTCAAAGATCTGGGAGAAAGATTGAGGGTTATTAGGAGTTCCCCATTTCGTTTTCCTTCCAGCAGCCCCAACTTATGCCGGGGGGAAACCAGGATGCCCCGGGGACCTGCCCCCATTCTTCAGAGGCCCTGCCCCCCCTGGGCCCCCCCCCTCCTAGAACATGCCCGGCCACTCTAACCCGGCCCAGTTTTTTGGTCCCCAAAATGGGCCCCCAAAGGGAAAAAAAAGTTGCCCATGCCTGGCCAGGCATACAGAAAGCTATAACTTAGTTCCTGGTTCATCAAATATATATCGTTCTGGTCACCGCGTCTAATAATAGCGCAACGTGTCTAAGGAATGCTTTTAGCTTTTACCAGCAATCTCCGTCTGGGATTGAAAAGGTGTCCCACCTCAAAGTTTTTTTTGCCTCATATTCTCAAGAATAAACCAAAAAAAATAATTGACTATTTTCCCATTACATATTGATTTTGCCTTTCTTATTTCTTATGATGACTTTTGCTTTTTTTTTTTTTTTCCAATCAACGTTTTCTTTCAAAACAAGAGAAAAACCAGTAAGATCAAACCGGGGGAGAACAAGCATATTGCCCTATATTGTGGCAATCCCACCAAACTCACGACCTTTTAAATTTGAAATCAAATTTCAAAAAACCCGGAGCCCCTTTGGGGGAAAAAACCAAGGCTCCAGAAAACACAACCTGAATTTTTTTTTAATTTACTTTTTAAACCGGGGTTCTTTCAAGATCCCCATAGCATCATCTGAACATTTTTTTTACTCATTGTGTTTGAAAGGATGCGTTTAATTAAAAAAGGGGAAAGATGTTTTTTTCACAAAACCCTTTGTTTCCAACAACCGTGCTCTAGGAAGTAGTTTAAGAAACATTTTTTTTTAAGTCTCATCATAATAAGCTCCCTTTTTTTTTTCATGGAACCCATTTAAAGCCGGAAGATAGCTTGAATTATTTACAGTTGATGTATGAGACATTTCCCCTAGTCACATTTTTCAAATAAAATTTTCCGATTCTGCATCCTGACAAAAAGAACGGGGTACAATTTTTAATTAAAAACCATTCCATATTTTGAGGTTTGCATGCTTGCAGAAAGGTGGAAGTGTTTTAAAAAACCCGCCACGTTGGGAGGGGGCTACAAACCTGTATATTTGAAAAATGCATATAGACGTTTTCAACGGGGGGGAAAGTCTCCATTAATGCACTTGGCAGACATCCCATTAGTCAATTACAATGGTGTAGGTGAGATATGCCATCACAACTAACTTTATGGTTAATGCATAGATTTTTTTTTTAACCCTACAATGACGATCCCCCCCCAAAAAAAACCCCCCCCAAAGAAAAAGATCATTTCTATATTTTTAAGTGCAAGAATCCAACTTTTTTTGTGTAGTTGACCCCTGAAAGGATGTCATCGGAAGAGATCACAAGGATCATGGTTTTTTTGGGGTCCATCCCACAGGGGAAAAAGATGAGATGGGACCCAACTATCCCCCCGCTTTGGGGCAAAAAGGCCAAAATTTTATGTGGAGGAAAAAAGGATTTTACGCTTCCCCAATAATATTAAAAAAACAAGATTAGCTAGTGATATACATCCCATGAAATTGGATGGAAAGGGGGAAAAGATAAGATATGGAGACAGTGCTAGAAATGAACTTAATGATTTGGCCACCCCCTTAGTTCCACTGGGTTGTGTTCTGTTCCAGCTTTTTCCCTTCTTTGTGGTTCTTTGAAATATCAATAAAGGGGGTTCCCCAATTTTGGTTTTCCAGGTGTTTTGGACCCAAGCATTCCTGGGGAAATTGGGAAAATTTTTGGTTACCTGGGGGGGAACCCCAAAAACTAAAGATTGGGAAGCATTTTTTAAAAAGGTTTTGGGTTTAAATGGTACATAAAATTATTCAAGAGATTTTAATTTTAATTTGTTAAAAAAACCCGAGTAAAATTTTAAATATATATATATATATATATATATATATATATATATATAAATTGGGGGTTTCCCCAATTTTTTGGTTTTCCATTTTTTTGGCCCCCCCATTTTTTTAAAAAATTTCCAAACTTTTTTCGGGGGAAAAACCCCCAAAAATGAACCAAAAGATTGGGAAGTTTTATCCAGGGTTTTTCCCAACCCAAAACTGTCCAGGATCCCCGGGGCCCCCGAAAAAAATAGGTCCGGTCAAAATTCACACCGTTGTTGAACCATGCGGCAATGAAACATTCCCGGGAAAGTTTTTTTTAAATGAGGCAACGGGCTGTTGGGAGGGGAATTTTTACTCCCCAAAAATTCTACTGCTATATTTAACTGGGATTTTCGGGGGGTGCAGGTGGCACTCCCGGAAAGCAATTTTTTCATCAGAAAAAAAGCTGATGTGGTCTATCCAATGAAATTTTCCCCCAACCGACACCAAAAAACCCAAAACCAACTAAAGTTGATAAAAAAGATTTAAAAAACCCTTTTGGACTAATGTTGAGAGTGGCCCCTGTAAAAGGGGGTCCCTGGGAATGGCCCCCGGGGGAAAAAAAGGCCACTGATTTAGTTCAAACTCTAAAGGAGCATGGGGGGATTTTAAAGGGGTGGGGTCAACAGTTTGGGGGGTGTAATGATGTTGATTTTTTTGTGTAAATGTTGTGTAATGTTTTAAAAATGATGTTTTTTTGAATGTTTTTGGTTTGTTTCGGGGGGAAAAGGGAAGGGGGGCATGGGGAAGCTAAAGAGCTGTCCCAGGCAACCAGGGCTAGAGGCTAAGAATGTTCAGGTTTGAATTCTACAGGGGAAAAAAGAAAACCAAAAACCTGCCAAATGAGAGGGGGGGGAGTTATGTTCTGGGGGGGGGTGTCCAAGGACTGAAAGAGAACGGTCCAGTGGGGGTGGGGGTTTAAAGGGTTTAAAAAAAGGAGCAGTCCAAAGGGGGCAAGAGCCCCTAGTTAAAGGCGGGTTTTTTAAGAGGTTTTTAGGGAAAAACCCCATAAGGGGGTCCCCATTGTGTTGGGGTAAAAAAAAAAGGGCCTCTAAGGAATTTTAAAAACCAACCAATTTTTTTCCCTTTTTCCAGAAAAAAAAAATTTTCCTGAACCTAAAAGGAAAACCTCTCCTGATTCTTTTTTGGTGGTGGGCCAAAAAGCCAGTGGAAAAGGGATAAATGGTGGAGCGTGGTCAAGGGACACTGAGAAGTTTTAAAACTCCAGTCTTAAATGGTAAGGGGGGAGACAGTCCCCCCACAAGGTTGGTTTTTGAGGTAACTTCGGGTTTCCCCGGTTTTGGGGGCACAGTGTGGACATAAAAAAGTTGGGGCCCGTTTTGAGGCCGGTCAAGAAGTGGGGGTAATTTGGGGAGCGGTGGATCTTTAAGAGAGGGTCCCCCCCTGTCCAGCCGGTTGATTTGAACGAAACCACCTTTAAATTTGGGGGGAGGGGGATCAAAAAAAACTGACCCAAAGGGGGGCGGGTCCCCCAGGAATTTGTTTAATTTCTCAGTTTACTGACCAAAGTCTTTGGGGAGGGGAACCTTTTTATTTAGTTTTAAAATTCTGAGGTAAAAGCCCCAAAATGCCCCCCCAGGAGAAAAACCAGGCTTTGGAGGAAGGGGGCAGCCCCGAGGTTCCCTGGGGAAAAAGGAGAAGACTCTGAAATTTCAGAATCAGAGCCGAAAATGTCGGGGGGAAAAACCCGGGTTTTGGCTTGAGGTGATGAAACTTGAGATGAAAGGGGGAAAAGAAAGAAAAGGAGAGAGAAAATGCGAAGAGAAAGAGAAGAAAAGGAGAGAGAAAGGGGAAAGAGAAAGAGAAGAGAAGGAAAGAGAAGAGAGAGAGAAAAGGAGAGACAAAAGAGAAATAGCCAGGGGGCCCCGAGGGGGAAGCCTCCCGTGCCGGGGCCCGTTCAAGGGGGCGGGGAGAAGGTTCTATAGACCAACTCCTGAGGGGACCCCCAAGAATGAAAAGGGGGTAGGGGAGAAATTTTTTTTTTTTTGGGGAAAAATGTTGCGGGGTTTTGAAATTGAAGAGGAGGGGAGGGGTGAAAATTTTTAATGAAACAGTTTTAATAAAGCTGGAGATTTATGGGCCTTTTGGAGAACAGGCCCCCCAAGGTTTACCAGAAGTTTAAACAACAGGTCCAACAGAACCCCCCCACGCCAGAACATTACGGGAAGGTTGGGCCCCCGGGAAAGGGGGAGAAAATCGAAAGCCGTCACAACAAAAACAAAGCCATTTTTTTAAGTTGGTTAAAAAGGTGCCAAATTTTCCACTAAAAGAATTAAGGATCTGATGACCAAAACAGTTTTATCAAAATTTCCCCCTCAGAGAAAAAAATGGTTAGTTCAAGAAAGGAATCCTAAAACCCCCCAGTAAGGGGCAGCTCTTTGGGTGGATAAGAGGGGAAAAGAAAAGGGGAGTTTGTAAGGGGGAAGGCTCAAACCCGGGGTGGAGAAACATTGTTTAAAAAAAACCATGCAAATTTTTTGCCAACAGTAAAAAAGGGCCCCAAAATGTGGGAGGCCGTCGTTACAGAAGGCCTGGGGAAAAAAAATTCCCCTCTGAGATCCCTCCCAGGGGGAAACCCCCCAAATTTTTGATAGGCCCCAAGAGAATGTGTTTTTCAGGGGGTAATTTTAATAAAAAGCCAATGTTATCTACATAAAGGGAAAAAAATTTCCCCCTTATGTATAACCCAAAATTTTAAAAAAGAGTTTTAGAATTGGCCCCAAATTAAAGGAAAGAGTTTCTTAAACCAAAAATATTTTAACCCTTTTAAAAAAAACAATGGTTATTTGGGGAAAAGATAGAGATGTTTAAAAAACCCTTTCAAGTGGGGTCAAAAAATTTTGGGGATGGAGAGACCCGGGGACCAGGTCTGTGTGATTCCCCTCTGAACAGGGCCAGAGGCATTAAAAAAAACCGGGGGCCCCAGCTTAGACTAAAAGGAGTAGGGGCAGTTTTGGAAAGGGGGCTTTGCCAATCCAATATAAAATTTTTGGTTTTTTGGGATTTTGCAATATATAGGAATTTTTGATTGTCTGCTGGGGAATGATATTTTTAAGGAAGATCAAGTATTTAAAAAGAGATGATGAGTTAAGGGGAAGGCCCGGGGTTTAAAAAGGGATGTTTCTTTTGTTCACCACCCCCATATTCCCCCCAAAAAACCCCCTAAACAAGTTCAAAATTAAAAAGGAGTTAGTGAAAAGGGGGAGGGGGAGAAGGGATAGAAATTAAAAAGGCATTTTAAAAACACTGAGATCTTTATTTATCGGCTCAGGATGAGAATAAAGTCTTTCAAAAGAAAATCCTTCAAGATTTGTAGTTAAAGGACGAGTGTTGTATAGAGAGACCATGTGTGTAAAGTTCCGGGGGGTTTTTACAAAGGGGTTGTGCCCCAAGCTTAGGGGGAACAACTTAAAATTTGGCACACGAAGGGGAAAAAAGGTGGCCATATGGGAATTCGACAAAACCAAAAATTGCATCCCCAAAAAATTTCTTTTCCCAAATGTAAAAAGCAATTAAAGAGTTTTTAATCGTTATAAGGTTTAAAGGTCGGAAGGGGGAAAAAAAAGACAAGACCAAGGCCCCAATTTCCCCATGCCACAATTTGGGGAGAAACCATTTTCCCCGGGGGACAATTTTGGGGGGCCCCTTTTACCAAAGGCAAGTCGAGGACGCCATTCCTTACTTTGATGGACTATGCCACGAGGTACCCAGAAGCAGTGGCGTTGACTAATATTGATACAACCACAGTGGGGGAACGCCTTGTTGTCTTTTTTGGGGGGAAGAACAGGATATCCCAAAGAACGGGGTTTTCGGTTTTGGGGAACCCGTTTCCCGCCAAGACTGATGGAAAGACTGTTGGAGTGTGTGGAATTAAACATCTGACATCGTTTCTTACCATCCACAAAACTAATGGTCTTGTGGGGGAAAAACCTTTTAAAAAGACCTTTAAAAATCAAGGCGCAAAAATCAAAAAAATCCAGCCGGGGCTGGGATGAGAAACTACAGCAACCCTGTTTCCAAAACAGAGAGACTCCCACAAGGCAGTACAAAAGGTACAGCCCTTTCGGGGAATTACCCCCCTTTTTGGGAAAAAGGGGGGGGGCCGCTGGGGCTAGTGAGAGAGCACTGGGGGCTTCCCCGGTTTTAGAGCCAGTTCCAGTGAGTCGGTACTACAGGGGTTTTGGGGGGCGGCGGAGATGGCAAAGATGTCAAGACAACCTTGCAGCAGCACAGCAGAAACAGAAGACCCCAAAGGTTTCAATCAGCCCCCCGAGAGATCCCTTCTGCGGTTGGGGGTAAAGTACTATATTTGATCCCGGAAAGAGTCAACAAACTTCAATTGAAATGGAAGGGACCATGGACAGTTGTTGCCGGGGGCCGCAGAGAACTACTTGAAAAAAAATTACAATCAGGACTGGAAAAAAAGGTATGTTTAACCCCTTTTAAACCTTTTTTTTGGGTAGATGTATGTATAATAGTTAATGAAGGGGGAAAAGGATCGTTTATTTTTGGGGGGAAGGGGGAAAGAAGGGGAAGAGGGGAGAGGTAAAATTTAAAGGGTTTTTCTAAACAGCAGGAGCAACTTAGAGAACTGCTCCATAAGTATAAAAATTTGTTTTATTTTCCGGGGGAAAGTAAAAGGGGCAACATCAATTATAAAAGACGCCCCCATTGCGCCTTTTTCCCCCTCGAGTCACAGGGGGAAAACCCCCTGGGAGGGGTTGATAAAAGAAGTTCAGGAAATTTTGGTATGGGGATTATAAACCATCCAGTAGTCCTTGGGCATCACCCCCAAGGGGTTAGCAAACCAGACAAAACAATAAGGTTTTTGTGTTGATTATAGATGGTTAAACGAGGTGACGCAAAAACCCCCTACATACCCTTTTTCCAAGGTTAGACGACCTGTTAGAAAAAAAAAAAGGGGGGAGCCAATTACATCAAAAGGGGCCCCAAACTCACCAAGGGTTTTTTTTGGAGATACCGGATCCCAGAGACCGGGGAGAACGGCCTTTAGAACCCAAAAAAGGGTTACATCAGTTCAATGTCTTACCATTTGGACTTAAAAAAACCCAGCCACTTTCCAACGAAAGATAAGATTTCCCGGGGGGTGAGTAACTTCTGTGTGGCAAAACATGGGGCTATATAGGTGTATTTAGCAATACCTGGGAAGAACACCCCCCCAAAATCTTGGAACCCCGGGGCTTCCTTGACTGGGGAAAAAAGGGGGGTTAACAGTAAAAGCCCAATGTCGTTTTGGGGGAACAATTTTAAAAAACCAGGGGACATGGTGGGAAGTGGTATGGGGTTTGGGCCAGAACCTAATAAGGGGGCTACACAAGTGGCCGAATCAAAAAACCAAAAAAAAAGGGTTTGGGGGCCCATTAGCCAAAATTTTTACCGGGGTTTATCCCAAATTTTGGGGCCGGGCCCCTTTAAGGCTTAACCAAAATTTGTCCAAAGTTGTAGGGGTGGACACCACAATGTCAGGGGCCCGGACAAGTTAAACAGACCATAACATCAAAAATCAGTGTTGAAAGCCCAGGGGTTTTTATCGGCCCCCTTTTTATTTAACCCTTTACGATCGGGGAAAACAAGGGGGTTTTGGGGGGGTTTTTTAACAAGCTGACGAGGATGGGGAAAAAATCCTGTAATGTTTTTAAAAAAAAAAACTATTGCCAGAGAAAGTAGTTTTTTTAAACCGAGAAAGAATGTCTCCCATAGTGGTAAATTAAAAAACTGGGGCCCAAAACTGGGGCGGGGAATTTTTTTTTTTGGGAGGGGGTCATCCCAAAAAAAAGGCTGAGTAATGAAGGGTAAAAACAAACTCTTAAGATGGAGTTTCCCTTTTTTTGCAAGAAAACATTTTAAGGATGCATGTGAAAGGCAAATCGAATGTAGTAGGGCTCTTTATCGAGATTTTCTTAAATTCGATTACAAAAATGGAAAAAGGTTTGTATATATTGTGTAAGTAAAAAAGTATATGTAAATGTATAAGATTATATAATTCTTTTAGAAATTTTTTTTTCCCCCGGGCAGAGAGAATTAAAAAAAATTTCGGGGGGAAGGAAGGTAATGAATGATGTTGATTTTTTTGTGTAAATGTTGTGTGAAAATGTGTTTAAAAGTATGTTGTTTTGAATTTTCTAAGGTTTTTTTGTGGGTGAAAAAGAAGGGAAAACAGGTTTTAAAAGCTGGCCCATGGAAAAAAGGGGCCCAGGGGCCCGGGGAGAATGTTCGGGGTTTAAATTTCCCCGTTGGAAGAGACCCAAACCAATCCAAATGGGGAGGGGGGGGAGTTTTTTTCCCTTTTAAAAAGGCCCCAAAGGGACTGAAAGAGAACTGTCCAGTGTTAGTGTGTTTGGTTTCCCCCCAGGGGAGCAGTCCATTTAAAAAGGGATAGAGACCCAAAATTTAAATTTCGGGGGTTTTAGAGGCTTAGGGGGGAAAAACCCAAAAAGGGGCCCCATTGTGTTATGTAACAAAAAAAATTGTGCCTCAAAGGGGGAATTTTAAAACCCAAACCCAAGATTTTTCCCCCTTTGGTTTAAAAAAAATTTTTTGCATTTTAAAAAGGGAAAAAAAAACCTCTCCTGATTCTTTTTTTGGTGGGGGCCCTCAAAGTCTGCAGGGGGGGGGGTTTTAAGTGGACCCCTGAGAAAATTTTTTAAATCCCCCTCAGTTAAATGGTGAAGGGGGGGGACAGTACCCAAAAACGGGGAATTTTTGAGGGAACCCCAAAAGGGTTTTGGGGTTTGGGGGTCCCGGGGAAAAAAAAGATTGTCCAGTCTGGGGGGCCGGGCCGGGAATGGAGGGTCACATATTGGGGCAGCGGGGGGCTTTTTTAAAGAGGGTCCACCCTGTCCAGCCGGTTTTTTTTTGGAACCTTTTCTTCACCCCCAGGTCGTTGAAACTATAATGAAACCCCAAAAAAACTGTTTTGGGTTTTTTTGCCCCTTTTCTAAGGGGAAAAAATTTTCCTAACTATCACACAATCCAGAAAATTTTTTTTTAAAACCCGGGGGAAAATTTCCCCCAGTTGTTTTTTCAACCTACTTAAAATTGGGGGGTTGCCTTCCCAAATAGAGTGACAATAAACCATTTTTTTTTAAGAATTACTCTTTTTACTAGTGAATGCCTGCTTTTTTAAATTCCTTTTAAAATTATTATTTCCTTTTAAAGCTTTTAATCAAAGTTCTCCATGCTGCCAACTCTCAGTAGTTTGGTAGCCACAACCCCTTGTCAATGAACCATAAAAAACCAAAAAGATCATACTTATCTTAATGGGGATAAAGAGGGGACCAGCTAAGTATTTATTCCAAAAAATTTATTACACAGAAAAATTTTGGGGAAAAAACGCCTTTTTAAAAATTTAAACCCTTTAAACTTTGCTTTTGCTAAAAAAACTTTCAGGGGGGTGGGGGAAACAAGGGAAAAGGGGGAGGGCCATTAATTTTTAGCTTCATCAGTTCCCCTTTAAGAAATGCATTGTTATTTTTAATTAAAAAGAAAAAAGAGTTATTTTGGGGGGCCCCATTAAAGCCAATGTTTGAAACCGGGAGGGTGGAAATTCAACTGATGCCAAAAAACAAGGTCTAAAAAAGAATTGAAAAACCCAACCTCTTGCCCCAACCCTTTTTATGGGGTTTCATTCAGAATGAAATGAGATAATTTTCCAAAATACATTAGCCCCAGGGGGAGGGGGGAAAAAGGGGGCCCTTGGGGAAAAGATCAAAATGCTTTTTTCCAAAGTAGAGTAGGACCCCAAAAAAATTTTCAAGTCTTCATATAAGAAAAGGGGGTTTTTCCAAAAGAATTTTTTTTTCTTAGGGATCCCCATAGCCCGGGGGATTTTGGGCCTTTTAAGGGAGCACCCGGCGGGGTCGGTAGGTGGTGTGGGCCCCTTCTTGACCCCCCTGTTCTCTTTTAGTGAGGGCATGGGGGTTTAGGTGGAAGGGGGCCCGGCCCCAGTTGGGGTTGGGGGCCCCCTTCCCTTTTTGGATGCTCCCTTTTCCCTTTCATGCCTTTTTAAATTTATTATTGCTGGTCAAGGGGGACCCCCGTTTTGGGCCGAAGGGCCCCAAAGGTTCCGTTCTCAGTTTTATGCCACAGTTTTAAGGTTGGCTTTTTGGCCATCTTTTAAAATTTTTTTCCTGTCCACCCAACATTTCCCCTTTTTCCCTTCTTGAGTTGGGAGTATAGTAACCGCCGGTGGGGCAGGGGCGGGGGGTTCAGACAAAAAAGGCCAATCCAACCAGTTGATTGTAAAATCGCCCCCAACCCCAAACTTAAAAAACGACAAAGCCAGCAAGAAAACAAAAAAAACCCCCAGATATTTCCATGTAATTTTTAACAGGGTGGATTTTCTATCAGACCTAGCCCCAAATTTCCCCCTTTGGGGGGTCATCTCCAGGTAAGTTGGGGGAGCAAATTTCCAGTTTTTGTGCAAACTCCCAAAATTTGCTTTTTTTCAGCAAAAAAATTTTAACAATTTTTGTAAGGCTTAAAAAAGTTATGCTACAGAT
>JARBWK010004228.1:0-10779 GCA_030556195.1 Anolis apletophallus | reverse complement strand
GGAAACTTGACAGCTTATTGGCTGTGACAGGAGACCTTTGTGTCCAGTTGCTTTGCTCTCTCTCACATCCATCCCCTCCACCCCACAAACAGACATGCATACTTACATGCAAGGTGCCAGCGTTGCTGCAGTCAATCTCGAGGCCCATCTGGGTGCAAAACTCCATGAGGTCATTGAGCATTTTGGTCTGGGGCGGGGATGCCTCCGGAGCACAGCTTTCTTTGGGAAGGACCGATAGATCTGGTGCGCAACAGCCATGTTTGCCAGGAGCATAAACTCCTCCACCAACCTGGGGAGAAGGGAGACCGCCGTTAGGAGGATCATACAGTAATATCATAGAATCCTAGAGTTGGAGGAGACCTCGTGGGCCATCCAGTCCAACTCCATTCTGCCAAGCAGGAAAATCACATTCAAAGCATCCCAGACAGATGGCTATCCAGCCTCTGCTTAAAAGCCTCCAAAGAAGGAGCCTCCACCACATTCCGGTGCAAAGAGTTCCACTGCTGAACAGCTCTCACAGTCAGGAAAGAGAAGATAGAGGAGAAGAGAGGAGAAGACCAGCGACCAGAGGAAACTTTGTCATATATTGTAAACACATCAATGGAACAGACATATCTCAGCATGTGCTCTGGTCCCTATAACCCTGGAAGGTGCTAAATTTCCCTCTCTTGTCCTTGGAGATATTGTATAATGGACAACCCTGTGGAAGTGATGGTGGAGAAAGCCTTTGGGCAGGTCACACTCTCTGAGCCTCTAAGGAAGGCAAAAGCAAACCCCCTCTGAGCAAAGCTTGCCAATAAAACTTACAGCCTGAGGGTTTGTGATTCATTCATGTCATTATCAATCCCATCTTTCTGATTTAAAAGTTTTGGAAACAAGAGAGTGAAAGAGGAAAATGCCCTGGAACAAGTGAATCCACAAAAAAGAAAAGGGGCAAGAACTGATACCATCATGGTGGCCTAAGTAAGGAATTCATTTCGCAAAGTAAATTTACAAGCTCTGAGATGTTCTTTTATGAATACTGATTAAATGAAAGTGTCTAACATACGCCTGCCTTCAGATTGTCAATGAATCTGACAATTTCCTGATGCATTGGACTTCAAACGTCGTTACATTAGTAAGAAAATTATGGTCTCAGAGTGAAGCTAGCTTATAGAATTGATGCAATCGGTCACAACTCCAACTGCCATGACTGTAGTTTGGTGAAGCACCAGCACAGCAAGTTAAAGGCCTTGTATTCCCCCCCCCCCCCAATGGCACCCGGTTTGCCTCTTCCCCTTCAGTCGGAGGTGAAGAGGTCCCTGTCCATGGAGTTCAGGACCCAGAGGTCATTTACATCTAGGGACGCTCTGGAGCTCGCGCTACAAGCAGCTGGAGCCCCGGGGGATATGTTCTGGTCCCAAGAAGGACTACAAGGACACTCCTCGGGCACGTCAGAACCCCCACCTCAGACTGCCATATAGAAGAACGCAGGTCTTACCTTGTACCTGCAACTGGTCACCAGTGATCCCGTTAGGGCATCCTAATCTTCCCTCCTTCGATGGCAAGATGATGCCTTAGCAGGACTATAGCCGCTCTTGGCTCTTTACTCCTACCCTGTGCTCCTTCCCACCCCATCCCCTCTCTTGCCCTACTCCCCCCCCTACCCCGTCCCAGTTTGTTGTATTGATGTATTATTGTGTGTGATTCAGGCTGTTGTAAACCGCTCCGAGCCTCCGGGGAGTGGCGGTATACAAGTTTGACGTAATAATAATAATAAAAAAAACTATGATTCCCAGGATTCAATAGACTCAAATTATGGCACTCAACATAGGATCAAACTGCATTAATTCTACAGTATAGACCAGGCCTGGGCAAACTTTGGCCCTCCAGATGTTTGGGATTTCAACTCCCACATTTCCTAACAGCCTACCAGCTGTTAGGAATTATGGGAGTTGTAGTCCAAAAACATCTGAGGGCCAAAGTTTGCCCAGGCCTGGTATAGACAGACCTATAGATATCTGGAGAAAGTACCAAGGTGCAATATCTGTATTGGCCACAAGAGGATGGTATTTTCCAGTTCTAATAAAAATCAAAAATGGCTCTATAATGCATATCACTACTTTCTGAATATATACTAATTATAGTCTTGATCATCATGGCTTAATATCTGGGTAGATTTAAATTTTCATGAAGGCACATATGTGCCTCTCCATTGGCGCCCCTTGCAGTGGGGGAGAGGCTTGCGTACCCTAGTGAAGTTGTGAGCTATGCTGGCGGTGGCATAATAGCCGGCGGTAGGGCCTCCCATACCAGACAGGTCACAACCGAAGGGTCTGACAAAGAGTGTCAATGGGCAGGATGGGCTCTCTAGCCTTTTGGCAACCATCCTAAGAGAAGGAAAACTCTGATTTCAAACCCGGGCAGATGGTGCTCGTCTAACCCTGTAAGGTCAACCATCTAAGAGAAGGAAACTCGAACCAAACCTACGACCTGAGGACCTCGCTGCCACCGTCCAAGCTTGCTAGGCCCTGGCAGATGAACCTTTGGTTTAAAGGGTGAGGCCAGTTCTGTCACGCTGCGCTCCACCAGAAAAATCCATTGCACAGGCTCGAAGGACACATCCAACTTCCGAAAAAGCCCTGTAGCGATAGGCGAGGGACGAAACGGTAGGTGTAAAGATGCACTGGAAGCCGCAGACCCAACCCTGCATGCAGGCGGTTCAGGACTTTGGTCGCTCGAGACTGACCCGGGAGATGACAGTCTTGTTCGGCAGCATCCTGAACGACCAAGCAGCCTTTTTTAAGGAGAGCACTGCTTGCTCCGTATGGAGAGGGGCCTAGAAAAGGTGGCCTAACGAAAGCTCATCCCCGTCTACCTGGTTGGCTAGCCGCGGCCAACGGGCATCTTCCGATGCGGTCGAACAAAGACAAAGAAACAAAGGCCAACACCTGCCTGCAAAGGTGCAAATAGACTGACACTTGCATGCTGGAACATCAGAACCATGCAAGATTCTGCAGATAGTGGACGTCCTGAGCGTCGTTCTGCTCTAATAGCCCATGAACTATCACGGCTTAACATTGACATCGCTGCTCTTAGTGAAGTTCGTCTCCATGAGGAAGGCAGCCTTAAAGAACACGGTGCCGGCTACACACTCTACTGGTCTGGCAAACCCAAAACTGAGAAACATCTTTCAGGAGTAGGCTTTATGATTAAAAACTCCATCGCCTCTAAACTCGAGACGTTGCCGACAGGTCACTCTGATCGCATTATCTCCTTACGCCTCCCACATGCTGTTCTCTTCAGTATATATGCCCCAACTATGCAAGCTGACCCTGTGGAGAAAGACAAATTCTACTCAGACCTACGCCACCTCATACAAAAGGTCCCTGCAGAAGATAAAATCATTATCCTTGGTGATTTCAATGCCAGAGTAGGAAAAACTTTGAAGCCTGGAAAGGTGTATTAGGCAAGCACGGTGTTGGAAACTGTAATGATAATGGGCGCCTTCTGCTAGAGTTTTGTGCAGAACAGCAGCTGACTATTACAAACACCATCTTTCAGCAGAAAGATAGCTTGAAGACCACCTGGATGCATCCCCGATCCAAGCAGTGGCACCTCATTGACTATGTTTTAGTGCGCCAGAGAAACATTCGTGATGTCCGTCATACTCGAGTGATGCCCAGTGCAGAATGTCAAACAGACCATCGCCTTGTAAGATGTAAACTAAATCTACACCTTAAGCTCAAACCTAAGAGGGGTGGCATCTTAAAGAGGAGACTCCAAGTCAACAGTCTTCAACAGGCTGTTGTGAGAGACAACTTCCAGGTAAATCTGCAAGCAAAACTTGAAGTCCACCCTACAGATTCTTCTCCTACAGCGCTCTGGCAACACATCAAAAACAGTATCCTGCAGTCTGCTGAAGAATCCCTAGGATTCTCCCTTAAGAAAAACCAAGACTGGTTTGATGAAAACAACCAAGAGATCCAGGAGCTGTTGGCAAAGAAGAGAACCACTCACCAGGCATTCCTCGCCCAGCCATCTTGCCATGTAAGAAAAGCAGCCTTTCGTCTCGCATGTAGTAAACTCCAACAAAAACTCAGAGACATCCAGAACAAGTGGTGGATTGATTTATCAGAAAAGACACAACGCTGTGCAGATCTCGGTGATCACAGAGGTTTTTATGAAGCTCTCAAAGCAGTGTTTGGACCTACTTATCAGGTCCAAAGCCCTTATACAGTACAGATGGTCAAACACTAATTACTGATAAAACCTCCATCCTGAACCGATGGGCTGAACATTTTCAGGGTCTCTTTAATGCCAGCCGAGTAGTCCAAGGTTCAGCTATCCAACACATGATACAACAACCAATGAAAAATGAACTGGACACAGCTCCCACTCTGGAAGAGACCATTGAGGCCATACAGCAGTTGAAAAATGGCAAGGCAGCCGGGATCGATGGAATCCCACCTGAAGCTTGGAAACAGGGAGGTCATGTACTGCATGCTAAATTCCACGAGCTCCTTGTGAGTTGCTGGGAAAAAGGTGAACTGCCATCAGATCTCCGAGATGCAGTTATCATCACCCTGTATAAGAAAAAGGGAACAAAATCCGATTGCTCAAACTATCGAGGTATAACACTGCTCTCCATTGCTGGAAAAATCCTTGCAAGGATACTCCTGAACAGATTAGTTCCGGCTATTGCAGAAGAACTTCTCCCTGAAAGCCAATGCGGCTTCAGAGCAAATAGGAGCACCACAGATATGGTTTTTGCCCTTAGACAACTGCAAGAGAAATGTAGAGAGCAGAACAAAGGACTCTATGTAACATTTGTCGACCTCACCAAAGCCTTCGACACTGTGAGCAGGAAAGGTCTGTGGCAGATCCTGGAACGTCTAGGATGTCCCCCAAGTTCCTCAAAATGATTGTCCTGTTACATGAGGGCCAGCACGGTCAAGTCAGATATGGCGATGCTCTCTCGGAGCCCTTTCTCATAACTAATGGAGTGAAACAAGGTTGTGTTCTTGCACCAACCCTATTTACAATCTTCTTCAGCATGATGCTCCAAAGGGCTATGGCAGACCTACAAGAAGAAGACGGCATATATATACGCTATCGTACTGATGGTAGCTTGTTCAACTTAAGCCGTCTGAGGGCTCGCACTAAGACTCTAAACTATCTAGTCCGTGAGCTACTTTTTGCTGACGATGCTGCCCTTGTCGCCCATTCAGAAGCAGCCCTGCAGCGCCTCACATCCTGCTTTGCAACAGCTGCAGAGCTGTTTGGGCTGGAAGTCAGCCTGAAGAAAACAGAAGTCCTCTACCAGCCCGCACCACAGGAAGAACACCACCATCCTCACGTCAGCATAGGCACATCTGTGCTTAAGTCCGTTCAGCAGTTCACCTACCTGGGAAGCATCATCTCTTCAGACGCCAAGATTGACAAAGAGATAGATCACAGATTATCAAAGGCATATAGTGCATTCGGAAGGCTTCACAAAAGAGTCTGGAGCAACAAGCACCTGAGACAAAGCACCAAAATCAGTGTGTACAGAGCTATCATACTGTCCATTCTCCTCTATGGGTCTGAAACATGGGTCACCTATCGCCAACACCTACGACTCCTCGAGCGCTTTCATCAGCGCTGTCTTCGCACAATCCTAAATATACACTGGACCGACTATGTGACGAATGTTGCTGTCCTTGAGCAAGCAGGGATCACCAGCATTGAGGCCATGCTATTGAGAACACAGCTGCGCTGGGCAGGACACGTCTCTAGGATGGAGGACCACCGCCTCCCAAAGATACTACTCTACGGTGAACTCGCCACGGGTCAGCGCAAGAGAGGCGCCCCAAAAGAGATATAAGGACTCCCTGAAACAACATCTCAGGCTTGGCCAGATTGATCACCAACAATGGTCCACCCTGGCCTCACATCGGGAGGCATGGAGAAGCACTATCCACAATGCTGCGGCCTCTTTCGAGAAGACACGCCGAATGGGTCTCGAGAGAAACGACAACGCAGAAAGAACCGCAACTTGGAAAAACATCACCCAAGGAGACTTTCTGCTGCGCTTTCTGCAACCGAACTTGCCTATCTCAGATTGGCCTTTTTAGTCATCAACGCGCTTGTAAAAAGCGTGGGATGAGTCCTTCCTGAATCTTCGTTCGCGAAGTAATGCCGAGAGAGAGAAGATTGGGTTCACTGCATGTGAACCTTTGCTGAATTCCTTTGCCACACAACTGGGTATAGTTATGGGGTTTGCAGCCACAGATTCAATCGGCCGTGGTTCAAAAATGTTTTGGGGAAAATATTTTCCTGACGTTTAGGCATGCCCTTTCATAGGCTCCCCCTATTTCATGGGTGCTAAGTCTCTGTCGAGCACTTCTTGTTCACCATCTCTCTCTTCTAAAGCAATAGTGATATACAAGTAGAAATTTGTATGTATGCAAGTATGTTTGTCTGTGTACTAGGTTGTGGCCCTTGGTAATGTCAATGGGAAAGAAATGTGACAGGTATATGAGGGGAAGGGAGGAAAGGAAGGAAAAGAGAAGGAAGGAGGAGAAAAAGGAAAAGAAAGAAGAGAAAGGAAAGGAAAGAAGGAAGGGCCAGCTTTAGCACAGAAGGTTAGTCACCAGCCAACTGAAAGGTTGACAACTGGTTCAGGGTGAGCTCCTGACCTTTAGTCCAGCTCCCCGCCCGCCAAGCGGATTGAAAACAGCAATGTGAGTAATGAATAGGAACAGGGAGGTATTTTAGACACAACGTTCGGAGGAAAAAAAATACAAAGAAAGAAAGCTCTTTGGCAAGAAGATATAGGGACAGCGCCCCCTTGTGGCCGGAACTGAGCACAGCCTCCAAAGATGCCGAATGATGAGAAAAAAACCTATATACACCTCTATCTGTTGTCTGTCTTGTCACTGTATTATCAGCATTGAATGTTTGCTGTATATGTGTTCTGTGACCTGCCCTGAGTCCCCTTTGGGGTGAGAAGGATAGAATACAAGTACTGTAAATAAATAATAAAGGAAGGAAGGAAGGAGTATGACGGGAAGCAAGGGAAGAAGAAAAGAAAGGAGAAAGAGAATGTTTATGAGAAGAATGGAAGAAGGAAGAGAGGAGTCACAAAGAAAGCCTGCCCACCATTTCCATCGAGACATTGTGAGATAGGCCTTCTCAGAGCTGGAGAAGTGAGAAAGTAAGTGGACGGTGGTCCCAGCAACATCCGGGCAACACAGGGTATATATGCTTTTTTATTTAAGGGATACCATTTTCCTTTGCTATTGTATATAATTGGACTTGGAACATACATGGATTTTGGGGTTCTAGAACCAAACCCCAATGGATACAGAGGGCCCACTGTATTAGCCTGGCATAATACCATTAACACTGCCTTTAGCTTTAAGTGCATAGAGATGCCTTCAAGTTGCTTGTTGACTTATGACAACCCCATGAATTTCGTAGGGTTTTCTTGGGCAAGGAATGCCCAGAAGTGGTTTTGCTGGTTCCTTCCTCTGCAATAAAGCCTACAACACCTGGTATTCATGTGTAGTCACCCTCGCAAGCATTAACCAGGGCTGAACCTAATTAGCACCTAAGACCAGAGAGCATCTAGGGTGCTTTTAGTACATTCAGACCTTTCCCCTCATTTTAAAGACAGAAGTGACTTTTCGATGAAACCACCGCCAGGTGCCAGTGTTGCTCCCTTTATGGAAAACAATGACCAGTGGATTTGTAGAAATACCTCTTTATAAAGAGTACGAAACATCAACAAAATTCCCAAACCAAACTCTGCAAAACTGCTCCAATTTCCACCCATATGATCAAAACTGAAGCATTCAGGGATGGCTGTAAACGCCTTGGTGTGAGGACTTGTCCTCTAGGTTCATGTAACTCTGTAAAGTACCATCACTATTGAATGCCATGGAGCCAGTTAGTAGGATTCTGGTTTTCTCTCTAGGAATTTCCAAGTCCTCTAACAGGAGGTGGCTACATTTTACACTGCAGAATTAATGCAGTTTGACACCACTTTAACTGCCACAGCTCAATGCTATGGAATCCTGGGAGTTAAAGGTTTTTCGTCTTTTCCGCGAAAAGAATGCAGGCGTTTAACCAAAATTACAACTCCTATGACTCCATAGCCTTGAACCGTGGGTTTCGAGCTGCATTCATTCTATAGTGTAGATTCACTTTTAGCAATTACTACCGTGTTTCCCCGAAAGTAAGACAGCGTCTTACTTTCTTTTGACCCCAAAATCCCCACTACGGCTTACTTTTCGGGTACGGCTTACATTACCGTACTCGAAAGTAAGCCTTTCCCCTTGGCCGCCTCCTCCTCCGCCTCCTCCGCCCGCCGCTTGCCTCCTCCTCCGCCGCCGCTTGCCTCCGCCACCGCTTGCCTCCTCCACCTCCTCCGCCCGCCGCCGCCTCCCTCCGCCTCCGGTGTCGCCTACCTCCGCCTCGGTGCCGCCCGCGCCGCTTGCTGCCCGCGCCGCTTGCCGCCGCTTGCCGCCGCCCGCCGCCGCTGCCTCCTCTCCACAGCGGCCCACGCTTACCCAGGCGCGGCTGCGCCGGGCGCGCTCCAGGCCTTCTGCCCATGCGAAAATGTCTGCGCATGGGCAGAAGGTACTGAGCGCGTCTGACGCAGGCGCGCCGGGCGCGCTCCAGGCCTTCTGCCCATGCGCGAATGTCTGCGCATGGGCAGAAGGTACCGAAGCGCTCCGGCTCGCCAGCGTCAGCGCTTGCGTAAGACGCGCCAGTACCTTCTGCCCATGCGCAGACATTCGCGCATGGGCAGAAGCCTGAGCGCGCCAGCGCAGCCGCACACCTGGCGCTGGCGTGGGGCCACTGTGGAGGAGGAGGCAAGCGGCGCAGCAAGTGGCGGGCAGCAAGCGGCGGTAGCAAGCGGCGGCGGCAAGCTGGTGGCGGGGGAGGCAGCGGCGGGGGAGGCGGCGGCGGGGGGAGGCGGCGGCGGGGGGAAGCGGAGGAGGAGGAGGCGGCGGAGGAGGCGGGACCGAGGAGGAGGCGGGACTGAGTGACGCGGCGGCCGGGGGTACGTCTTATTTTCGGGGTACGGCTTACATTAGCCGACCCCCCTGACACCCCCATACGTCTTACAATCGGGGGTGTCATACTTTCGGGGAAACACGGTAGACAGAACACATTAATAAAATCCTTGAATCATCAAATCAGCAAAAGTTAAAAGGTGCAAATGTGGAGAGGGTTTTCTCCGTAATGTTGGAAACTGTTTCCTAGTGAGGCTAGGATGACTTTTCAGTAGCAGGTGAAATAAAACCTTTTTATTCCAGCTTGCTTTTGAGAACTGATTTGTTTTCTTACATTTTAACTATATGCTTAATTTACCACAACTCTCTCTCTTGAATGTAGGCCCTGTGTAACTAAGGAGGGGCGGGGTGGTCTCTGAGGGCTCCCCACTGATTTGTGGGGTTCCTCAGGGGGCCATCCTCTCCCCTCTGTTATTTAACATCTACATGCAGCCGCTTGCACAGCTGGTGCGGAGTTATGGGCTGACCTGTCACCAATATGCTGATGACACTCAGCTCATTCTGAGGATGGGGGGCAGGCCGGAGTCCGTCCCCGATAATTTCCAACATTGCCTTGAAGCCGTCACTGGATGGCTGCGAGCCAGTAGGTTGAGGGTGAATCCGGCGAAGACGGAGATCTTGTGGCTGGGCCGCCCGGGCGGGATGGGTGCCCGGCTTCCGACCCTGGACGGTGCGGCACTACACCCAGCGCCGTCAGTGAAAAGCCTTGGCGTCCACCTGGACTCCCAGCTGTCCATGGAGGCCCAGGTCTCCATGGCCAGCAAGGCCGCATTTTTTCACCTCCGCCAGGCGAGGAGGCTGGCCCCCTATCTCTCCCGGAACGACTTAGCCACGGTGATCCAAGCCACGGTCATCTCGAGGCTAGATTACTGTAACGCGCTCTACGTTGGCCTGCCTATGTCGTCGATCCGAAGCTCAAGGTGCAGAACACCGCCCGGCTCCTGTCTGGGGCTCCAGCAGGTTGCCGAATTACTCAATCTTGCGGGATCTGCACTGGCTGCCCATTGAGCACCGGGTCGCCTTCAAAGTGCTGGTTCTTACCTTTAAGGCCATTTACGGCCTGGGGCCAGCGTATCTGAGGGACCGTCTCGCCCTATATTGCCCACCGAGATCACTACGGTCTGAAGAGGCCAACTTATTGGCAATTCCATCTGCTAAGCTAGCTCGCAACATCCACCGCAGGAGGGCGTTCTCCGTGATAGCTCCAGCTGTGGAACGCCCTCCCGGCGGAGGCCAGAGCCCTGAGGACCTACTCCCTTCAGACGGGCCTGCAAAACTTATTTGTTTAGGCAGGCCTTTGGGAGTAGACCCTTGTATATGCTCCATGGGCTGATCTATCGGCTATTGCTATTGTTTTTATTTGCTGTTTTTAATTGTCTTAACTGTTTTAATTGTATTGCTTATTTTAACTGAGCTACATCCTTTGTGCTCTATGTTTTATGCTGAATCTCTGGTGCTGAGCCATTAGCTTGTGAGCCGCCGCGAGCCCTCGGGAGTCGGCGGCGCAGAAATCCCAAATATAAATAAATAAATAAATAAATAAATAAATAAATAAATAAAGTGATGGATGGGTAAAATGACATCTCTCCCTTAGCAGAAAACTGGCAGTGGGGTTGTGTCCTCCACCTTATACAAGATGGATTAGTCGAGCAGGCTCCCTGAGCAAAGCACAGACCCCCTACTCCAATGCAGCCTGAGCCCTGCTAGATGCACCATGGAGGACCTTCTTATGGCA
>JARBWK010004227.1:0-10785 GCA_030556195.1 Anolis apletophallus | reverse complement strand
AAAAAGGAACACAAAACTGTTTACATAGGATTTAATGGTAACATGCATTGGATGTGCTGAAAGTCTTCGTCTCAGTCACAGCATATGAAGGCCACATCATTCAGTGCTGTATCATCCCACTACCCTGTGGGGGCTCTATCTTTGTCTGAAGCCCACATATGGCACCGAAGGGCAACGTTTGCTCCATGCACCAAATTCCCCAGTCGTGTCCTTCGCCTTTCATATAACTGCTTCCATTGCACTCGAATATGATGTTGTTTGCTGCAGTATCATCATATATAGACCCTAATCCCAGGTGTAATGATGTTGATTATTTGTGTGTAAATGTTGTGTGACATGTGTTAAAATGTATGTTGTTTTGAATGTTCTATGGTTTGTTTCTGTGGGTGAAACAGAAGGGAGGCATGGCAGAAGCTTAGAAGAGCTGTCGCCATGGCAACCAGGGCTAGAGGCTAGTAGAATGTTCAGGTTTGAATTCTACAGTTGGAAAAGAGCGGGAAGCCAACTGCCAAATGAGAGGGGGAGGAGTTATGTTCTAGTTTAGAGTGTCCTAAGGACTGAAAGAGAACGGTCCAGTGTTAGTGTGTGTCTTAAGGTCTGCTAGTGAGCAGTCCAGTTAAAGGGTATAGAGACCCTAGTTAAAGTTGCAGGGGTTTATAGAGGTTTAGTGGAAACCCTATAATAGGTCCCCATTGTGTTATGTAACAGAAAAAGTTGTGCCTCTAAGGAAGTTTGAAACCAACCAAGATTGTACCCATTTGTGTCAAAATAAATTGTTTGCATCTTAAAAGGAAAACACCTCTCCTGATTCTTTTATTGGTGGTGGCCCTCAAAGTCAGTGGTCAGCCGGATAAATGGTGGCAGCGTGGTCAAGTGGTCACTGAGAAGTTTTAAAACTCCAGTCAGTTAAATGGTGAAGGGGTGAGACAGTACCCTGCCAATAAACGTGAAGTTGCTGAGGTAACTTCGAGGTTTCCTTGGATTGGAGGTCAGCAGTGTGGACATAGAAAGATTGTCCAGTCTGAGGCCGGTCAAGAAGTGGAGTGGTCACATATTGGCGGCAGCGGTGGGATCTTTAAGAGAGGGTCCACCCTGTCCAGCCGGTTGATTTGAACGTAGCTTCACCGCATATTGGCGGCAGAGCGGTGGGATCGTGTAAGAAAACTGATCCAGTGCGAAAGCAAGGCTACCAGAGGAATTTGTTTAATTTCTCAGTTTACTGACCAAAGTCGTGTGGTAGTAGGAACTTTAATAGTTTAGTTTAAAGTTCTGAGGTAAAAGTTCGGCAAAATGACCACCAGGAGACAAACGAGGGCTTTGGAGGAAGCAGGGCAGCCTGAGGTTCTGCAGGAAGGAGAAGACTCTGAAATTTCAGAATCAGAGTCAAGTAAAATGTCTGGAGAATACCGGTTTAGGCTTGAGGTGATGAAACTTGAGATGCAAAGAGAAAGAGAAGAGAAGGAAAGAGAAGAGAGAGAAAAGGAGAGAGAGATGCAAAGAGAAAGAGAAGAGAAGGAAAGAGAAGAGAGAGAAAAGGAGAGAGAGTTGCAAAGAGAAATAGCCAGGTTGGAGTCTGAGAGAGGGAATGCCTCTCAGCGTGCCAGGCCAGTTCAAGAGGTGCAGGCAGAAGGTTCTATAGACCAACTCCTGAGGAGATTCCCGAAGTATGTAAAAGGGGATAGTGTGGAGAAATTTTTGGTTTCTTTTGAAAGATGTTGCTATGATTTTGAAATTGAAGAGGAGAGATGGATGACATATTTACGACCACAGATCTGCGGACAGTTGCTGGAGATTTATAGCGATATGGCAGAACAGGACCACAAGGTTTACCAGAAGTTTAAACAACAGGTCCAACAGAAGCTTCAGTTGACGCCAGAACATTACAGAGTTAAGTTCAGGTCCTTGAAAAGGAGAAAACCGAAAGTTTCTGTCAGCTAGCATCAAAGCAAAGCCAGTATTTCGATAGTTGGTTAAAAGGTGCTCAAATTACCAGTTTTCAGCAACTTAAGGATCTGATGATCCTGGAACAGTTTTATCAAAATGTTCCTCAGAGTATAAATGGTTAGTTCAAGAAAGGAATCCTGAAACACCCAGTCAAGCAGCTCTTATGGTGGATAAGATGGTGACATTGAGAGAAGGAGTTTGTAAGGCTGAAGGCTACAAACCAGTGGAGAAACATTGTTTCAAGAAACCATACAAAGTGTTGCCACAGTATCAAGAGGCTAAAAATGCTGCAGGAGAGTACGCTCGTTACAGAAGGCCTGAGGAGAAAAATTACCTCAGAGATGGCTCCTCAGTAGTGGAAATCGTCCAAGCTTTGATATGGCTAAGAGAATGTGTTTTTCATGCGGCAAGTTTGGACATATGAAAGCACAATGTTATCTACATAGCAAGGAAAAATCTTCCTTATGTATAACTCCAATATTAGAAAAGAGTTTTGAGAAGGGGCTTGAGTCTAATAAAGGAAAGAGTTCTTCGGAACCAATGCAAGTACATAATCCCTTAGAAAAACAATGCCTTTTTGTTATGTTGGACACAGATAGAGATGACTACTTTGAACCACTTCAAGTAGGTCAAAACGAAATATTAGGATGGAGAGACACCGGATCGGAGGTCTGTGTGATTCGCCCTGAACATGTGCCAGAGGCATTCAGAAAACCTGTGTCTCAGCTTAGACTAAAAGGAGTAGGGGCAGTGTTGTGCGACGTTGTGTCTTTGCCAATCCAATATAAGAATTGGAAAGGATTTTGGGATTTTGCAATATATGAGGACATTCCTTTGATTGTCTGCTGGGGAATGATATTGTAAGGAAGATCAAGTATTTAACAAGAGATGATGAGTTAACTGAAGGTCCAGTTAAACAGCAAGATGTTTCTTGTTTACCAGTTGATATTATCCCTGAAGAAAATCCTGAGACAAGTTCAAATATAATAGAGTTAGTGAAAACAGGAGCAGGAGAAGAGGATATTGCTAATGAGCAAAAGGCAGATGAAACACTGAGATCTTTATTTACTGCGGCTCAGGATGAGACGAAAGTCTTATCAAAAGAAAATCCTTCAAGATTTGTAGTTAAAGGACGAGTGTTGTATAGAGAGACCATGTGTGTAAAGTCTCCAGGAGGAACTAGTTCTTGTACACAAATAGTTGTGCCCCAAGCTTATAGGGAACAACTTATGAATTTGGCACACGCAAGCACACAAGGTGGCCATATGGGAATTCGACGCACCACACAGCGCATCACCAGAAATTTCTTTTGGCCCAATATGTATCAGCACATTAAAGAGTTTTGTCAATCGTGTGATACATGTCAGCGTGTCGGAACAGGAAAAGACAAGACCAAGGTTCCCTAATTCCTATGCCACTAATTGAGAACCATTTTATCGTGTGGGGATCGATATTGTGGGACCCTTACCAAAGGCAAGTCGAGAGGACGCCGGTATATCCTTACTTTGATGGACTATGCCACGAGGTACCCAGAAGCAGTGGCGTTGACTAATATTGATACAACCACAGTAGCGAACGCCTTGTTGTCTATATGGGGAAGAACAGGATATCCCAAAGAACTGATTTCGGATTTGGGAACCCAGTTTACGCCAAGACTGATGGAAAGACTGTTGGAGATGTGTGGAATTAAACATCTGACATCGTCTGCTTACCATCCACAAACTAATGGTCTTGTGGAAAACCTAAATAAGACCTTAGTAAGAATGATCAAGGCGTACACTCAACAACATCCAGCCGATTGGGATGAGAAACTACAGCAACTCCTGTTTGCATGCAGAGAGACTCCACAAGGCAGTACAGGATACAGCCCTTTCGAGTTACTCTTTGGAAGGAAGGCGAGAGGTCCGCTGGATCTAGTGAGAGAGCACTGGGAGACTTCCTCGGTTGCAGAGCCAGTTCCAGTGAGTCGGTATCTACAGAGTTTACGGGAGACGATGGAGATGGCAAGAGTTATCGCTCAAGACAACCTTGCAGCAGCACAGCAGAAACAGAAGACCTGGTATGATCAATCAGCCTGAGAGAGATCCTTCGACGTTGGTGATAAAGTACTATATTTGATCCCGGAAAGAGTCAACAAACTTCAATTGAAATGGACAGGACCATGGACAGTTGTTAAGCGTGCCAGCAGAGTTAACTACTTGATACAAGAATTACAATCAGGACTGGAAAAACTGGTGCATGTTAACTCGCTTAAACCTTATGTTGAAAGATCAGTAGATGTATGTATAATAGTTAATGAAGGTGTAAATGGATCGTTTCATTTCTGGGAAGGGAATAGGAAGGCTGACAAGAGTGTGAGTCAGGTAAAGCTTGATGAAGGGCTGACTTGCAAAACAGCAGGAGCAACTTAGAGAACTGCTCCATAAGTATAAAAATTTGTTTTCGGATTTACCGGGAAGAGTAGAAGGGGTGCAACATCAAATTATAACAGGAGACGCCTTACCCATTGCGTCTACTCCCTATCGAGTCACAGGGAAACTCGTGGAGTGTGTTGATAGAGAAGTTCAGGAAATGCTGGATATGGGGATTATAGAACCATCCAGTAGTCCTTGGGCATCACCCGTCGTGTTAGTTCAAAAACCAGACAACACAATAAGGTTTTGTGTTGATTATAGACGGTTAAACGAGGTGACGCAAACCGATACATACCCTATGCCAAGGTTAGACGACCTGTTAGAAAAAAATGGGGAGAGCCAATTACATCAGTAGCCTAGATCTCACCAAGGGTTTTTGGCAGATACCAATGGATCCCAGAGACCGGGAGAAAACGGCCTTTAGAACCCATAAAGGGTTACATCAGTTCAATGTCTTACCATTTGGACTTAAAAACAGCCCAGCCACTTTCCAACGATTAGTAGATAAGATACTCGGGGGTATGAGTAACTTCTGTGTGGCATACATGGACGACATAGGTGTATTTAGCAATACCTGGGAAGAACACCTACAACATCTAGACCAGGTGCTGTTTCGACTGAAAGAAGCAGGGTTAACAGTAAAAGCACCCAAGTGTCGTTTAGGGAATCGAATGTCCAAGTACCTAGGACACATGGTGGGAAGTGGTATGATTGGTCCAGAACCTACTAAGGTGGAGGCGATACACAAGTGGTCGATACCCAAAACCAAAAACAGGTTCGGTCCTTTTGGGATTAGCCAGTTATTATCGGGTTTATCCCAAATTTTAGCTTAATTGGCGACTCCATTGACAGGCTTAACCAAGAAGGCATGTCCAAATGTTGTAGTGTGGACACCACAATGTCAGGAGTCAATGGACAAGTTAAAACAGACCATAACATCACAGTCAGTGTTGAAAGCTCCAGATTTTGATCGTCCATTTATATTAACGTGCGACGCATCAGAAACAGGTTTGGGAGCGGTTTTAAGTCAAGCTGACGAGGATGGGGAAAAGCATCCTGTAATGTTTTTAAGTAAAAGCTATTGCCGAGAGAAAGTAGTCTTTCTACCATCGAGAAAGAATGTCTCGCCATAGTGTGGTCGATTCAAAAACTGAGACCATATCTGTGGGGCAGGAAGTTTGTTTTGCAGACGGATCATGCGCCATTAAAATGGCTGAGTAATGTTAAGGGTACTAACAACAAACTCTTAAGATGGAGTTTACTCTGCAAGACTACGATTTTAAGGTAGTGCATGTGAAAGGCAACCGAATGTAGTAGCTGACTCTTTTTCGAGAGTTACTTAAATTCAGATTACAGAATGGATATGGTTTGTACATAGTTGTGTAAGTATAAATGTATATGTGAAATGTATAAGATTATATAATGTCTTGTTAACGGCATTATTTTTAATTCACTCTGGACAGAGAGAATTAAAAATAATTTCGGGAGGAAGGAAGGTAATGTAATGATGTTGATTATTTGTGTGTAAATGTTGTGTGACATGTGTTAAAATGTATGTTGTTTTGAATGTTCTATGGTTTGTTTCTGTGGGTGAAACAGAAGGGAGGCATGGCAGAAGCTTAGAAGAGCTGTCGCCATGGCAACCAGGGCTAGAGGCTAGTAGAATGTTCAGGTTTGAATTCTACAGTTGGAAAAGAGCGGGAAGCCAACTGCCAAAATGAGAGGGGAGGAGTTATGTTCTAGTTTAGAGTGTCCTAAGGACTGAAAGAGAACGGTCCAGTGTTAGTGTGTGTCTTAAGGTCTGCTAGTGAGCAGTCCAGTTAAAGGGTATAGAGACCCTAGTTAAAGTTGCAGGGGTTTATAGAGGTTTAGTGGAAACCCTATAATAGGTCCCCATTGTGTTATGTAACAGAAAAAGTTGTGCCTCTAAGGAAGTTTGAAACCAACCAAGATTGTACCCATTTGTGTCAAAATAAATTGTTTGCATCTTAAAAGGAAAACACCTCTCCTGATTCTTTTATTGGTGGTGGCCCTCAAAGTCAGTGGTCAGCCGGATAAATGGTGGCAGCGTGGTCAAGTGGTCACTGAGAAGTTTTAAAACTCCAGTCAGTTAAATGGTGAAGGGGTGAGACAGAACCCTGCCAATAAACGTGAAGTTGCTGAGGTAACTTCGAGGTTTCCTTGGATTGGAGGTCAGCAGTGTGGACATAGAAAGATTGTCCAGTCTGAGGCCGGTCAAGAAGTGGAGTGGTCACATATTGGCGGCAGCGGTGGGATCTTTAAGAGAGGGTCCACCCTGTCCAGCCGGTTGATTTGAACGTAGCTTCACCGCACCAGGCAACAGCAGGAATGAAGAGAAACAACTGGAAAAGCTGACAAGATATCAGGATTTAAAGATCGAACAGCAACAACTCTGCCACAAGGCAGTAAAGGTGGTCCCAATGGTGATTGGCACACTGGGCGTAGTCCCTAAAGACCTTGGCCTACACTTAAACGCAATCAGCGCTGACAAATTGCCATCTGTCACCTAAAAAAGGACACCCTACTCGGATCTGCACGCATTGCTCACCGATACATCACACAGTCCTAGACACTTGGGAAGTGTCCGTCATGTGATACATTAAAATAGCCAGCATAGTGATCTGGTTGTGCTTATAATAATCTTGTTGTGCTTATAATAATAATAATAGTAGTAGTAATAATAATAGTAGTAGTAATAATAATAATCTTTAAACCAGGGGTGCTCACACTTTTTCAGCATGCGAGCTACTCTTAAAGCAACCAAGTCCAAAAAATCTACCTGCCCCCGCCGAAGGGTGCTCGCGCCGCCGCACGTGCTCCTGCTGCTGTTTTCCACCCGCGCAGCACTTCTTCTGCCTGCGGGGCATTGCAGGAAGGAGAAAGCACAAGGTGGGGCATCCAGAGGGAGCGTTCAACCCTGCCTGTGTCGCCGGCAATGGAGGCTGCACACCTGCTTCTGGACGAGATCTAGGCAGGGCGCTCCCTCCAGAGGCCCCGCCACGTGCTTCCTTCTTCCTGCAATGCCCCACAGGTGAAAGAAACACAGCGTGAGTGGAAGCCAGCAGCAGGAGCGCGTGTGCGCCAAGATGGCAGGAGCGCCCCATCCGGCTGGGGAGGCCCGAAGATCACCTGGAAGAGGGCCGAAGATCTACTATTAGCTCGCGAGCTACCTAATGAGCACCCCTGCTTTAGACCATGCAGTAAACAACTTGAGGCTTGATTCTTAAAGATATGGTGCTCAACAGAATTGATGGATGCTATCATTTAAATAATTATTTTTAAATAATTATCTGATTTGTTTGTTATCTGCATTTCTCTTAACATGGGACTACAAATCGCAAGAAAAGAAAGACAGACAGATAGAAAAAAAGAAGAAGTGATGGCAGATGAAAAAGAGAAAAAGGAGAGGAAGAAGGAGTACAAGAATGTGAAAGAGATACCCACTTTCCAACACTGGATGTTGCTTTGTAACCCTTACTGCAGTAAATACGGATGCCATTCAAGCCTGTATCATCCAGCCATGACGCACTACCTTGGTACTCCTCCGTCTGGTGTGGAAACAGAGAAACAAGAGTGTAATAAAGCCGTTGTGAATGCAGCTACTTCAACACTCATGAACTGGGTTATTAATGTTGCACGTTAACAGTATATACATTTCAAGGAGAATTCATAGGGTATAAAAATGTCTCATGCCCAAAGTGTGTTAACGTGCCAAGACATTTCTATTCCACCCAAATATCCGAAACCCAGAATTCACAAAATGAAACAGACATAAAATAAATGTGCATTGTTTGTAATGTGGGAAATACCTGACCTATGTACATTCCAGTGTCTGTTCATACTCATTTCTACCCTGCTGCAGCATGGTTTATTTAAAAAAAACGCATGGTGCTATTTTTGCCCCAATGTGTTACACTAGATGAAACAAAAAAGTACCTCCGCAGAAAAAACATCTGCTTTTGTCAATTGTCCCTTTTGTCAATTGTTCGTACAAAAGCAATTATGACCCAGCTCTATAGCTAACATTAAGTAATTTTAATGTTATAGTGATAATGTTAACTATGTAACAAACATGGTATTGTAGACTTCGTAGATCTTTGAGCGAGACCCCTGACAACTCGGCAGATGGCTGTGAAGCTTTTGCTCTGTTCTTTGCGGATAAAGTTGCACTGATCCATTTAGACTTTGATGCCACAATAACAGCAGTCTCTGAGGATGTAACACGAACATCTGCTTGTCTGGTTTTGATGGATTCATTTCAATAGGTTCAGCTCGAGGTCCTTGGAGAGGTGAGGCCTACCACATGCGTCCTAGACCCCTGCCCGTCCTGGCTGATAAAGGAAGCCAGAGGGGGTTTGGCGGAGTGGGTTAAGATGGTGGTTAATGCCTCCTTACAGGAGGGCAAGATTCCCGCTAGCCTAAAACAGGCTGTTATAAAACTTGTTGAAAAAAACATCACTGGACCTCACTCAATTAGTCAACTTTCGGCCAGTTTCCAATCTTCCCTATTTGGGCAAAGTCATGGAACGTGTGGTGGCCTCGCAACTTCAGTGGTTCTTGTTAGACACTGATTATCTAGAGCTGGCACAGTCTGGCTTTAATCCAGGACATGGTACTGAAACAGACTTGGTTGCCTTAGTACAGGGCTGTCCAACTGGCGGCCCGGGGGCCATATATGGCCCCCAGCCACTTCCCTACGCCCCCCTAAGATTTTTAATAAAAAATAAAATTGAAAAAATACCTACTTCGGGTTCGGAGCAAGTATCACAAGAATACGCAATCCACACGGGATTTCGCTGTCAACGCGAGATCACGCCGGGCGTTGACAGCGAAATCCCGTGTGGATTGGCGTATTCTCGATACTCTTCGGCTACTCTACTACAGGATCTCTGAGGCCCACAGACGCGATTAGGACTTTCTTCGACTCAGTCGGTCGCCACCTCTCTCGTCGTCCGGGTACTCCTGGATCCTGCGCATTTGGAAAAGTTAGGCCGAAGCAGGGGGCTCCTCAGGGGGCTCCTCAGGGGGCTCCTCATTCCCTCCCCCCATCTCACCTCATGTATTAAATATAAAATTAAATATATTTAAAGATGAAATAAGGGGAGATGGGATACATTAAAATAAGAGGAGATGGGAAGATTGAATTAAATATATTTAATATTAAATAAAAATAAGGGGAGAGGGGAGGATGGAATTAAATATATTTAACATTAAATTAAAATAAGGGGGCCGGGGAGAGGGCGGAGCCAGGGGTGGGGAGGGGGCGAAGCCAGAGGCGGGGGCAGAGCCAGGGGCGGGGGCAGACCCTTTGCCCCCCACCAGGTCATCTGTGACCAGAATTCAGGCCCCTGGGCCGGTAGAAGTTGGACAGCCCTGCCTTAGTAGATTATCTTTGCCAGGAACTCAACAGGGGGAGTGTGTCCCTGTTGTTACTGCTGGACCTCTCAGCAGCCTTCGATACCGTTGACCATGGTATCCTTCTGGGATGCCTCTCAGAAATGGAGATTGGGGATTGGGGGCAGTGGCTCCAATCCTTCCTGGAGGGTTGATCTCAGAAGGTGTTACTGGGTGACACCTGTTCGACCCCACAACCATTGTCTTGTGGAGTCCCTCAGGGTTCAGTACTGTCCCCAAAGTTATTTAACATCTACATGAAGCTGCTGGGAGAGATCATCTGGGGTTTCGGTGTAAGGTGTTGTCTGTATGTTCCTTTTATAGGGTTGGAAGAAGGAAGGTAATAACGCCTCTTATCTGTCATTGGCCAGGAAGATCTTTACAATGGTATTTAAAGTATCTTTTGGGGGACTCAAATAAAAAAGTTACAGAGGAGACAGCTACAGGATAACTCTAGGGAAGAGAGTTAGTATCTAGGGTGCTCCTAGAAAGACTGAGTGTTAGCTCAGGGAGTTACTAGTTTAGCTAGTGGACAACTACTCACTACTAGTCAGTGGCATTAGAGTGAGGAAGGTTAGATAGACAAGTTTAGAACTGTCTAGTGTTGTAACTAAGATCTAAGAAAGTAATCTATAGTAACCAACACGCCTAGTACATTTCTGTTAACCATTACGCTATTGTGCCTCACTTGAAAACCATTACGCTCTGTGCCTTTCAAAAGACTGTTGAGTTAATAAAAGTTTGTTTGTTAACTTCTAAGAGAAGCCTCCATCGTGCCTCTTTACACCAGAGTGTGCCAGTTCCCGCCGTCCCATCCGTTCCAGTCAAGGGGGGAAATTTTTACCCCAGATTCCTCTCCGTTTGTGTTTTTAAAAAGAAGCCTAGCTGAAATATCATTTTAAAAAGAAAATCCTAAAGAGTAAACTTTAGGTTGGTGGTAGCGTTCCTAATAATTTTAAGCCCAAGTCGTCACACCGCACCACCACAATACAATATAAAAATACACCATATA
>JARBWK010004226.1:0-10786 GCA_030556195.1 Anolis apletophallus | reverse complement strand
CCTTACGCCACCTGGAGAGCCATTCACATGTCAATTTGATAATGAGATACCAGTTCTTAAAACTCATGTATCTCTTCCTGTAGGATGGTTTCTCACTTGTGCAGGAACCACCTATAATTATCTTCCGGCAAATCTAACCGAGGGTACCACCTGTTGTGCCAGTCGGTTAGCACCAGTATTTTCTTCAAAGGATCATTTAAATAAAACACAGACACTCAATTCAGACACTAATCAACAACCACCAAGATCAAAGAGAACTGCTTTAGCTGTAAAACCAATCCACATATTGTTCTCAGCCGCAGAATACCTAGCACTAAGTGTCTCTCTTGTTGGAGTACCAGGACTGGTTGCTCATGCTGAAAAAGCAATTGATGCAATTGCCTGTGTCATGATACGAAACATAAACAAATCCTCAACCGCAATAGGATATTTAAACCAGGAACAGGGAGAATTACGAGGAGCCATATTAGACAATAGAGCTGCTATTGATTACTTACTGATGATGCATAATTACGGGTGTGAAACTGTGAAAAATATGTGTTGTTTTAATTTGTCGGATAATTCTTACAAGGTAGATAACATACTTCATGAGCTCAGAAACCTCACTCAGGGAATTCAAATTGGTTCCGGATCCTCTGGACTCTGGGATTGGTTGACATCTTGGTTACCTGATCTTTCATGGTTAAAACATTTATTTGTAATAGTTGTTGGGATTATAATATGTGCATTATCTGTGTGTTGTTTTGTCCAATGTATACCTTCACTGTTTTCAATGGTTTTCCATTCTGCCCCGATGCGACCTCGTGTCACTGAACGAGACATGGTAATGATGATGCGTACAGCCAAACTAATGGAAAATGAGAAGATCTAACAATGATTGGTTGATGCTAAGGTTTCTCAGGAATTCAAAACCAGCATCAAAAGGGGGGAATGAGATGGCATGGGGCCAGGAATGAAAATATTGAATAAAAATGAATTTACTGTTATTTCTGTTGCCATGTTATAAGTATAAATGCATTATAATCAATGCCATGGGTATAAATGTATCGTCATCCTTAAATGTACTGTAATGAGAAATATGTTGAATATGTATGTTAGCGTCAGCTCTCTTTCTTATCTTCTTGAGAAAGCTTCTTGAGAATGTGCTTGGAATTTTTACGATAAGTTTCCCAGCGTATAGAAAGCTATTGGAATTTTTACAAGAGTTTCACAGAAAATAGGGACGTGGTCCTTTCTCCTTGGAGCATGAGGAAAAGGGTGACGTGTAAGAGCATATTTAAACTATGTAACCAGAAACGGGGAAGAAGAACTTTAGGGAACTTGCGGGGAGTGATACACCTAAGCTGTACCTCTGTATATCCACGCAGATGATTGTCTTTAAATAAATGCCTGTGATTTTCATTTGAAGGACGGAGTTTGTGAGTATTAATTTTTACTATCTACTGCTCAATGCCTAGGAAGGGGAATCATAAATCTTCCCACTCCATTCCCACTTCAATATGCCTACATTTTTGGAAGGAAAAGAGAAGGAAAACATGGCAGCGCTTTAAAGACTATTTGGTTTTTATTTTGGCACAAAACACCCCCTTTTGGGTGGCAGTATCAAAGTTATTAAGGCTGCAGGCATAAAGCATATTAACTCATACAGTTGTGGGAGTGGGATAGGATCCAGGAAGATGTAAATTGAGACCCTTGTCCTACATTTTCAAAGGGGCACAAGGAGCCCCCAGTGGTGCAATGAGTTAAACCCTTGTACCAGCCAAAAGGTTGGTGGTTCGAATCCGGAGAGCAGGATGAGCTCCCATCTGTCAGCTCCAGCTTCTCATGCGGGAACATAAGAGAAGCCTCCTACATCATAGTAAAACATTTGGACGTCCCTTGGACAACATCTTTGCAGACGGCCAATTCTCTTGCATCAGAGAATTGCAGTTTCTCAAGTTGCTCCTGACGCGCGCGCGCACACACACACACACACACACACACATTCAAATAGCTGCATTAGGTGATCCATTTGGTCAGTTAGTATTGATGTGTGAAAGAAATAAAGCAGCTCATCAAAACTCAGTTTCCCAGGGTTCAAACTCTCTCTCTCTCTCTCTCTCTCTCTCTCTCTGAGAAGATACTTTTGTTATACGTGCAAAGGCCAGAACTCAGGTATTAATATGTTTAGCGAGCCATGACATCATTGTCTTTCTCCATACCTCAGCTAATGGATTGGAATTGTGGATATAATTCAATCCAGCAGTCTCTCTTTCGAGCCTTCCTTTGTAATTGGCTTGTACAAGGACTGCAAACTGTAATTCACTTACTGTGTGACCAGGAAGGGTGAACTGTTCTATATCTGCTGGTTTTGGGGTATTGCCATTTCTAAAGCCAGATATGTTTCCGTTAATCTAATATACGCTCCTTCTACGCTGCTATATAAAATTCATATTATCTGCTTTGAACTGGATTATAAAACAGTGTAAAGGTAAAAGTTTCCCCTTGACATTAAATCTAGTTGTGTCTGACTCTAAGCCAAAGAGCCGGTATTGCCTGTAGACACCTCCAAGGCCATGTGGCCAACATGACTGCATGGAGCGCTGTTACCTTCCTACTCACATTTGCATGCTTTCGAACTGCTAGGTTGGCAAAAGCTGGGGCTAACAACGGGAGCTCACCCCATCCCGCGGATTCGAACTGCCAACCTTCTGGTCAGCAAGTTCTGCATCTTAGCGGTTTAATCTTCTGTGCCACCGCAGCCTCTATAAAACACTGTAGACTCATATAATACAGTTCAAAGCAGACAATATGGATTATCTGATTCTATAATCTGGATTATATGGCTTGTAGTCTGTGTGATCTTCTTGCAGCAGCTGAGGATGGGATCTATTGTTTCATCTGCTTCCTTCTTCTACTTATTATTATTAGTTGGAGGTCTTTAGACGTTGGATAGTCTACTCTACAGCCTCTAGCACAGGCATGGGCAAACTTCACCCATGCCTGTGGGTCCAAAACACCCTCTGGGTGTTTTGGACTTCAACTCCCACAATTCCTTACAGCCTACCTACTGTTAAGAATTGTGGAGTTGAAGTCCAAAAAAACCACGGAGGGTGAAGTTTGCCCATGCCTGCTCTAGCACTAAAAATTAGCTGGACTTGGGATCTCATCCAACAATATCATGATTTTCTGTAGCCAGCATGACATTGCTTGACCACGATTGAAAAAGAGGAGACACTCTTTCAGAGATCCTGGCCGCAAGCCATTTCAGCTTCTATTCGGTGGATGGTGATGGCATTTCTCTAAAAGGTTACTGCCGTATCAAGACATATGCAGTTCATAACATCCACCACAGATACTTGGGAACACCTATCTGGCGTATGCCAAACACTGAGGCGTCCCCCCACCTCATATGCACCGAAAAACAGTCATAAACACTTCTAGCCCATCATACGCTTCATTAAATTGATGGCTTCAGAAAGGAACATGAGATAAGGTGAGGGAATGAGAAAAGGGGCAGCACAGAGGTCAGAGAAACAGAGCAGACAGAGGCAGAACAACATCAAAACCGACAGGGAAAGATAAAATAATACTGTAAGCACTGGACATGGAGGTAGGCAACTGGAATCATCATCATCAGTTTCTCACTTGTTAATCGCCCTCCATTAAAATGCTCCAGGCGATTTACATAAAACAATTGCATTAAAAATACACAATACCGAATAGATTGCATTAAACATTAAAAGCTCTGCTAAAAAGGCAGGTCTTGAGTGCCTGAGCAACGGGGCGCAGGTCACGCGCCGGCCCTCAAGTGGGGAGGCAAGGAGTTCCACAAGACAGGCGCAGAGATGGAGAAGGCCCTGCGTCTTGTGCTCTCGAGATGTACTTCCCTGGGGCCTGGAACATACAGTAAGTTTAGTTGGAGGAGTCGTGGTGACCATTGGCGGTGAAGAGGGGAGAGGCGGTCTCTGCGATATGCTGGCCCCTGACCATAAAGCTCCTTAAAGGTCAAAACCAACAACTTAAACAGGGCCCGGAATTCCGTTGGAAGCCAGTGCAAGTGTCACAGAGTTGGAGTTATGTGGCATCTCAAAGGTGTTTTTGCAAGGAGCCTGGCAGTCGCATTCTGAATAATGCGGATCCTCCAGGTAGTTGACAGGGGAAGGCCAACATACAAGGCGTTACAATAATCCAGTCTAGATGTAACAATCGCATGGATGATTATAGCCAAGGCTTCCTCTGAAAGGTAAGGTGCCAGCTGTCTCGCCTGCCGGAGATGGAAAAAGGCCTTCTTACTAACATTAGTGATCTGGAAATCCATAGTCAACCCTATATTGTCCCGCAAGACCACTGCGTTCAGAGTCCCTGAACCTTCTGGTGGTTCTGAGTGTTAAAACCCTCCATCTGACCTCCACACGGAGAAGAGCCTTCAGTGCCATAGCTCCAATTCTTTGGAATGCTCTTCCTCCCGAGGTCCGCGCACTCTCCAACTTGTTAGCCTGAAGGAAGGCCTGCAAAACTTTCCTATTCGGTCAGGCATTCGGCTAACAACTCTAGCCCTAGGCCCAGGAGTATTTACTGGGTGCTATGTCTCACTGTATGTTTTAATCTTGTTGTAAATCCTGATGTTTTAAACTGGTTTTATTGTGTTTGTATTTTATTGTGTTTTAATAATAATAATAATAATACTTTAATATTTGTGAGTCGCCCTCCACCAGAGGTGCTCCGGGCGACTTACATCATTTAAAAACCCTAAAACAACAGTGTACAGCAGTTTAAAATAGATACAAGTCTGAGGAAGGCTCAGACATTCAGAGGTACCGATCAGGCCCCAAACGCTAGGCGGAAGAGCCAGGTCTTTAGGTCTGACCGAATCTAGTTAGGGTCAGAGTGGCTCTGAGGGCAGGTGGCAATGAGTTCCAGATCCTGGGGCCGCCACGGAAAAGGCTCTCCGCTGCTTTCCATCAGCCGAGCCTCTCGCACCCGGGATGGTCATGCAACGCCATTTATGGCACGTGCTGGCCTCACGCTGCGCTGGGCCGTCAGCCGGTCACTCAAGTAGGCTGGCCCAATATTGTGCCGAGCTTTAAAAGTGAGCACCAGGAGTTTGTAGAGCACTCTGAACTCTAAGGGCAGCCAGTGGAGATCTTTTAAGATAGGAGAGATGTGGTCCTCACTGATGACCCCGAGATGAGTCTGGCCGCGTTGTGGATGAGTTTCAGCCTCTTGGTTGTGGAGAGGGGGGGAGGCCCATATATAGGGCGTTGCAATAATCAAGACGCGAGACAACGGTGGCATGTACCACGGTTCTCAGCGCCTCAGGTGGTAGGTAGGGGGCCAGCCGTCGGGCCCTACGGAGGTGGAAGAAGGCGCCTTTGCTGCCGCCTGGATCTGGGCCTCCATCGTTAGTTTTTCGTCCAGGATCACTCCCAGGCTTTTCACTGCCGGAGCCGGGGATAAGGGCTCGCCCTCGGGGTGGCAGTGATGGGTGAGAGGCGGGTCGGCCAGGCCAGAGGATCTCCGTTTTGGCTGGGTTGATTTTGAGTCTATGCGCTCTGAGCCAGCTCGTCACCGCTCTCAGTCCTTGGCTGAAATTGTCCGGCACCGACGATGACCCTGGGTCAAGCTTCAGGAGCAGCTGTGTATCGTCCGCATATTGGTAGCAGGAGAACCCATAGCTCCTGGCAATACTAGCCAGAGGCTGGACGAGATGTTGAAGAGGGTGGGAGATAGGATAGCACCCTGGGGGACTCCACATTCCACCCGCTTTCCTAGAGACTTGACCCCTGCCACTCGACCCGCTGAGCGCGGCCTCGCAGGAACGATTCCAGCCAGGTCAAAGCCTTGTCACGGATCCCAGAGGCAGCCAGGCGGTCGAGGAGCAAGTCGTGATCAACGGTGTCAAAAGTCGCGGTTAGGTCCAGGAGGACTAGGACTGCCCGAGCCTCCCGGTCCAGTTGACGGCGGATGTCGCCAGTGATCGCTACGAGGACGGATTCCACTGCGTGACCGCGCGGAAACCCGACTGAGACGGGTCTAGGCCCCGGATTGATCCAGGAAGTCCCACTGGGCTTTCTACCGCCGCTCTAAGAGCTTACCCAGAAAGGGTAGGTTGGCAACCGGGCGGTAGCTTGCTGGGTCATCGGGGTCGAGGTTCGTCTTTTTCAAGAGGGGCTGACTCTGGCCTCTTTCAGGGAGTTCGAAAGGTGCCTGTCTCTAGGGAGAGATTTACCAAGTCCCTCAGAGCGCCCGATATGATGTCAATATTGACTTAATTAGGTGTGATGGGCAGGGGTCCGTTGGGCAGGTCGTCGCTCTTGCCCCGGTCACCAGCCTTCTCACCTCCTCCGTTGTTAGTGGGCTGAATTCTGAGAGACGGTGTTCATTTGTCCGGTGGGGTACTGGGACCTCGTGTCCCCTCCTCGGGAAACAACGGCAAGTCAAGTCGTGCCGCGATTTTCCGAGGAAGTACTCCTGGAGGTCATCTGCGGTTATCGCCGAGTCGTTGGATTCACTCTGTGGGGACGTGAGGAGACTGGACTACCTTAAAGATCTGTGCCGTATGGGAACCCGCGGCTGAGATCTGGGCCGCATTAGGATCTCTTGGCCTTTTTGATCTCGTGTTCGTATAGCCTGTGTTGTTCTCGGTAGGCTGCTCTGGTTTCTTCACTAGGCTTTCGCCGCCAGGTGCTCTCGAGTTGCTTCCTTCGATGTTTTATCTGCTTTAGGTGTGTTGTGAACCATGGAGAGCAGGTTTTCCTGGGGCGGAAGGGGCGCCTAGGAGCTATCTGATCAATGGCCCTTGAGAGAACACTGTTCCATCTGGCGACTAGATCTGATAGTGATCCTCCGGGGACCTCCAGGGGTTCCAGCGCCGCAGCGAATGCCCTCGGGTCATCGCGCTCTTTTGGCGGGCTAATACAGACCTTGGCTCTGATCTTACCGTGAGGGGATGTTGGTATCTACCTCACCGTCAGGTGGTCTGACCAAGGCACTGCTCTGAATCGCGATGATTTGTGGCGAGACCCTGGCTGAAGATCAGGTCCAGTGCATGGCCCGCTTGGTGAGTGGGGCCGGTATCTGTCCTGAGAGGTCGAGGGCGTCCATGTGCATGAGAAATTCTCGTGCATTGGGGGTGGGAGGGATTGTGTCCGGGTGGATGTTGAAGTCCCCCAGTATGAGGAACCGGGGGAACCTCAGGGCCCAGTCCGCAATCAGATCCTGTAAGGCACCATATGTAAGTCGCCCCGAGCCAGACGGGAATGGCGACAAACAAATCGAAATAAATAAATAAATAAACAAACAAACTGTGAATCCATGATGACACCCAAGCTCTTGACAGTAGAAGATGGATGCAGGGGGGCACCATCGAAGTTGGGCAGGGAGGGCGCCACTCCAAGTGGGTGGCCAGGCCACAAAATCTCAGTCTTAGTAGGATTCACCTTCAACCTACTGGCACGCAGCCATCAAGAAATAAGGTGAAATTGTCTGGTATTGAGGTGACTCCAGGCTCCAGCCGTAAATGGCAAATTCACTTCTGGGTGGCTTACATCGCTTCAAAACTGCTTCAAAAGTGGATTTAATCCAAATTTATTCCGATTTTAGAAGCATTCCTATGGACCTAACCAGGCCTAGTACACAGTGTAAAATGTGGGCAGCTATGTAATTAATTCTGAATTGTTTCACTTTCCTGGCTGCTTTGAAAATGCCCCGGCTTCCTCTCTCCTCCCTTTGTCCTCGGTTGGCTTCCATTAATGCACTTTGCATCCACTTAACTCAGCGGTGGGGAAAGAAAGGGGAATCATCTTCTCCTTCGTAGTTGGCCCAGGCAAAAGCAAACTACTTCCATCTCTCTTTGTTTGTGTGTAACTCCCCATTAACATTTGTTGCCCTCTTGACCAGTCTGCTGTGACACGTCCACAGGTGCCACGATTGTGTCATTTTGAATGGCACCCCACAGCGCTTCCAGAACAGGAATGCAATCGTAAACACTGACAAGGAAGTAAGCCCTATTCAAAAGTCAGATTTCAGAGTAAGCATGAAAGCATGCTTCTGAATCAGTATAAGGCATACTATGTATTACTCATACTCTAACTCCTGCCTCTCACCCCACCCTATTTCCCTAAAAACTAAATTCACACTGTTATCGAACCAGATTTGGACTATCCCCGCCGAACCCCGGCGAGGCAGAGACCAAAGAGGGCCCGTGAGACCTTGGCAAGCCCGGAGTGACTCAGGTCCTCCTACCTTCCCACCCTGAAGACCAATTATGCTCACCACGATGCAAGGTAGAAGTCACGAAATTGATTATTCTGCTCAACTGAGTAGGATGCGACTGCAAATTCCCTGATCCCGCAAAGACGCATGCATTTACATTCAAAACATTGGTTTTTAAAGGTTACAGAGCTGTCAAACATTTGAATTTCCCGCTCTGCCCCTTGACGGCCGGCTTGACGCTGATTGGCTAGAATGTTGAGGCTAGCTGATGGGCGGGAAACAGACCGGCTCCGAGGAACCAATCCACACCCTTTTCCATCCACTTGCGTTGGCCAATCGGTGGCTGCTCACCATATATGGGATTCCGGCAGAGGCGAGTTGTCATCAGGAAGGATTTATGAATGAAAACAAAGGAGAGCCCTCTCAGCTGATTGCTCGGGGCATCTGATATGGATTAAAGTCTTTGTGTGAAAGAAATGCAATTACCAAGTCCACAAGTTACTTCCTCGTCTGGGGTAGGAAGAAAGGAAGGCCTAAGCGGTGATTGACTTAGACCGCGGTAGTGACAAAAGTACTATGGTGGGCCAATATTTGGCTTCCAGAACCAAACAAAGGCCAGCTGATGATTTGTGGCACCCTTTGTGTCCATTTTCCATGACTAATCCAGGCAGTTGAAACCTCAGAGACCTGGGTAGCCCTAGGATTTAGCCAGGGGTGAGGACAGGAAAGGCCCCATCCCCAAAACAAGAACCTGGCTAATTAAGTTATTTTCCATGCAAACAGAGAATATGATGACAAGATTACAATGTGATGGCTTCAGGCCTAAGCGGTATACATCCTTTCAGTAAACATGACAGACATTTCAAAACATAACTTCTTTATCTATTCTAGGAGATAATGGGGCAGGGAAGGTTTACAAAGGTCAGGGAGAGGCTTATTGAGGTGGTCCTTACAGTCTCATATAGTAAAAGGCAGAAAGCGGGGTACAATCATGGCAATGGACATTTCTTACAATAGAACGCAACGTTCCGATAATTTCCACTTCCAGCTGTCAGTTCAGGCACACACATGGAGGTTTCCCAGCTCCCAGGCCAAATTCATTGATTTAAAACATAAAACGGTGAGACCCAGAGTCACCAACTCCTCATGGGGTAAAAAGGTGGCCTCCCTTCATCCAAACGGGGTCTCGAACCCGGGGTCCCCCGAGTTCCCGTGGCCCTCAATCTATTGGTAGAGCTACCACGGCTGCCGCTTGGAAAGTGGCTGCTCTTTGCACATTTGAAACGCCCGTGGGAGGGAGAGAAGAGGAAAAAAAATAAAAATAGGAAGAACTGTGAAAACTTTGGGAGACTCGGAGGGATCTTCTTTGGGAACGGGCCCACATCCCTGGGAACAGGCTTGCGCGCAAGAAGGTGGGGCTGTTCACTTTCGGAACGCCCGCTGCGTGAGTTGGTAAAAACTGCTGATTTTGCGGCGGGAGTTTCCGAAATTCGACCTGAAATCCTCCCTTAGAGGCTTAACGCAGCGCAAGAGGGGTCCTCTTAGCTGCGATATGCCTCTATCGCAACGTTGTATCCGTCCAGTGGCAGCATGACCATCTGTTCGGAGGGCTCTGTCCGGAGACGTTGAAGGCAAAACTGAAAAAGGGTGAGGAGACAGGACCCGCAGCAGTCCAACAGGAGAAGGAGAAAAACGGCTCCCAGGAAGATCAGGAAGCCTTTTCTCAACCAGTCCAGGGAAAGAAGCCAATCAGTGAGGAAGGACAAATCAAAACCTATTTATTTATGTTGGTGGCGATTTCCGTGATGCCCTGGATGTCTCGGTTAATAGATGCTGTCCTGTCACTGAGGGGTAAAACAACACATGTGGTGGACCGAAGAACATGGAAAGTGATGTTTAAGGAGCAGGAAATCTATAGCTGCACGATTTTCGAGGACCGCTTCGCATAGATCATGCATCTCAGAGGCCATAGATGCAAGGGCATGGGAAGTGAAGTTTGTCCTTCACTAGGGCACATGCTAGGTGTTTAACAGCCCGGTAGTTCATGGCATGGCTACACCCCTGGAAGGAACACTGCAGTGGCTACAAATTTGGGGACCCCGGCCAGAACAACAGAGGGGTCGCAATCTGGATCTAAACTTTGAGGGGATCTAGCCTGTCGGTGTAGAGTGTGTGCCAGCTCTACTAAAGGAGAAATTGATACCTTAACAGAAGAAATGTCAGAGAGAGGTGATGCATTAGAATAGAAATGGAGTAGCAGAGGCAGCTTGCCAGCAGCAGCAGCACAATAGCAAGTGAAGGTGGTTAGGAGGCGCCGTATGGCAAATTAAGCTTTCACTTGGCAGGCAACCAGGTGGGAGCTCAGTAGAAAATGTAACGATTTGGGTACACTTTGCACATAGAGCAGTAACCTAGAACAATGGAAATGAAAATTAATACTGCCACAGTTATTAGCAAATAGGGATTGAGATGCCAGAATGCTTTGTTTAATTGGGTAGAGTAAAATGGGTTCATGAATGCTGGCCAGTAATGTGCATGAAGAAAGGAGGGACTAAATGTTGACTCCATTGATGGTATAAAACCTGTACAC
>JARBWK010004225.1:0-10788 GCA_030556195.1 Anolis apletophallus | reverse complement strand
CCCAACGAAGCCTCAATGCGTCTAAATGGAGGAACTGAGAGAAGGTGGCCTCTGGGATCAGGAGGAAGCCGCCTGCAGCTTGGGAGAGAGAGAAGAGGCGCCGAAAAAGCCCGTTACCTAATCCCTGGCCCAGGAAACCACCTCGCCTCCAGGGATCCGCCGGCACTTCCGGGTTCTCTTGGACGCTCCTCCCCCTCCTCATGGCTGAGGAGAGAGGCATCCTGGGAACTGTAGTTCTCTCAAAGGGCCTACTTTCAGAAAAAGCCAGGCTTTAGGCCTCCCCTGTTTCCCCAGTGGCTTTTTCTTGTGGAGAACTGTGCCCTTCCAAAGAAAACAGGAGTTGAGCTCCTTTTTCTATGATTGCAGGGCTGTCACAAATGTGTAAAAATAAGCATTTATTTGAGAGTAATAATAAAATACTTTGATTCTGTGGGTGCCTCAGTCACTCTATTCAGGCCTGGGGAATCTTGGGCCTTCCTGGTGTTTTGGATTTCAACTCCCACAATTCCCCACAGCCTCAGGCCCCTTCCTTTCCCCCCTCAGGCCTAGGCAAACTTAGGCCCTCCCTCCAGGTGTTTTGGACTACAACTCCCACAATTCCCCACAGCCTCAGGCCCCTTCCTTTCCCCCCTCAGGCCTAGGCAAACTTAGGCCCTCCCTCCAGGTGTTTTGGACTACAACTCCCACAATTCCTCACAGCCTCAGGCCCCTTCCTTTCCCCCCTCAGGCCTAGGCAAACTTAGGCCCTCCTGTAGCAGCAATCTGGAGTCCCAAAACTCCCAGGCAAATACTTCTAACTCTCAGGCGGCGACTTTCGTGCGGGCACAGGGACGGAAAACGCAACAATTGATACTGGTACAAATGAAGCCAACTTTATTTGCACATCAGCTGACGGACCTTCCCGCAGAACAAGCTGCAATAGGGCAAGAGCCCCGAGCAAGACCCAGCATTCAGGTTTTATACATTCAATGGCTGCAGACCCCTGGTCCCTCCCATCTTCACAACTTGCAATTGGCTGGCACTCATGAACCCATTTCATTGTCCAATTAAACAAAGCATTCTAGCATCTTATTCTTATTTGCTAATAACTGTGGCGCAGTATTAATTTTCATTTCCATTGTTCTATGTTATTGCCTTATGAGCAAAGTGTTCTTGAATTGCAACATTTCTACCGGAAACCTGCCAAGTGGAAGCTTTCATTCTGAAGCAGAACCGGGAGTTCTAGAACTCCAAGTACCAAATTAATCTTACCAACGCTGCCCGAACGTGCGGATACTTAGAAGAGGGAAACACGTGACAACTGTGAAGTAGGGTGAAAAACAAAAAGGTTTATTATCTCTCACCAGCTGGTGGGTATTTGCCAACAGAACACAGCTGTTGATAGGGGCAAAGACCCCGTCACATTTCATGCAAAGACATTTATACTCGTAATGGAGTCCATCCAGTTAAACCCACCCCTTCTTCATGGTTAAAACAATCATAATTGGCTGGTGATTACTGTTGTTACATGACATTTCATTAATCCAATAAACACTATATAAATCATTTGCATCATGTCTCTGTCATCACTAGAAAAAATGAGAACAATAGCCTTCTGTAAACATTCTTTCTCACAGTGCAAGCTATCAATTTTAGCCTCTCTGTCTGTTCTTCTTGTAACTTTAGTTCCGGGCTTCCTGCCAGCAGTGAAGATAGGACTTTTGCCATGCGCACTGGTGTTTTCCATTCACATTAAGAATCCCATTACTTTCATAGCTCAAACTGCACTGTATTCCCACTCATCTAGCATATATAGTATAACTTGGCACAGAGTGGATTAAAATGTATTTAATCAGGGTGTTAGTCTTCTATAACATGTGCCTGATTGATTCCAGGCACCAAAACCCTCTTTTTCAGAGTTGACACGCATGTAGCATCACTTTCTGACTGTACTTTTTATGCTCGGAAAAGTACCAAACCTGCTTCATTCCAGGATTTCTTTTGTGGGAAACCCATCGCAAGGGGTTTCCTACACAAACATCTGGAACACCTATTTAGACCAATCAACCCTCCAGTCTCGTGAGACCCCGGGTTTTCCAGTTTTAACAGTATGCACACCCTTTACTGACTCCAAAGAACTCTGTACTGCCTTAGCACAGCATCTGAGCATGATAGGCAGACAGCACATTATGATTAACACTGAACAGATCACCACAATGGTTATCATTACAAGAGAACGTAACCAATGTAAGTTCGGCAGCCAGCCCAACACTGTATTCCAAAAATCACTTGGATCTGAATAAGTTTTTTATTTTCTCTAGCAGCACCCTGAATTTTACTTAAATCCAGTTCAATCTCTCCAGTCTTATTTATAAAATGACAACACCTTTGATTTAACCACGCACAGAAGCCGCCCTCCTTTGAAGCAGATAATCTAACGCCAGCCTTTGCTGCATTTCCATTTTTGCCAGAGAATTCACTTCTTCCTGCAAAATTAACAAGCCCTCATGGGTGTCATTAGCCAAGGCTTCTAAATCATATGATAACACACGCAACTGTTTTATGTTCCAAGCCACCCCTATCCAAGGGCCTGCAATTGCTACAATCTTCTGGCCTTCAGTTAAGTAAGTTCTGTCAGAATCATACCCATAACGCTTCACATCCGCAAAAGAGCGTTTATGAACATGTAGGTATAGATTAGTCACATGAGCCTCTTTGGGGAGCACCCTCAAGCCCCCTGGTTGCAGGGTACCTAGGGTACAAACTCCAGACCAAACTACAGGAAGCACAGGCATTGCTATTTTCCACAGATCCATACTATTCCCTCTGGAAGTCCAGTGGCACGGTAACCCAAACGTCTAGCAGGTAAATTCTGAACCAGGTTCACTATGGCATCTTCCTGATGATTTCTGAACAGGATGTGGGTGCAATTTGAGCTCTCCCAGCTCCAAGTCCACACTCCTGTTGTTCTCAGACCACAACGGCCTCTGTACCTGCTTTGCACGGTGATCACGTGATCACAAGCAGGATAGGAACCTAGCTCAATCTGCCTAAACAACTCATACATGCCATCTCTCTGACTTCCTGCATAATAGGGATGTGCCTCTTTTTCCCATTTGAAGCACAGGGCAGCTCTTAACACAGGGGCCCGATGTGTGACCATGAACCAAACCCTTCTAGCTGTCTCTGTCCCGTGCTCCTGCTTCCCTTTCGTGCTATTCCACCCCGCCAATGTTAACACCCCAGATGGAACTATTGGCCAACCGGACCTATGGCTTGAAGGCCCCTGGCTGCAAATCCAGCACGAATTTAAACTTAACTCATGTGACATATTAGTTACAAGTTTGTGAAACATATTTTCCTCCCACCCGCCATGTGTCCCAGTAACATACAATGCCAGTATCAGAGCCACGAATCCAAACACTGTCTTGACCCTTGCGGAGCGCTTACACCTGTAACTCTGTCCCATTAAGATGCATAGCCACCACCGCAATGAAAGGGCCTTTGGCTCTGTCCATCTTTCTTGCGTTGGACCACCATTTCCCGGATTGGGTGCGATGGTATCAGACGACTCTTCTGTGGCCGTCTGTGTGCCCCTTAAATAGGGCGTTGCAAAGTCTTTGTAATCCGCAGGCGAAGAGGATTGTCTGGATCCACAGATGCTTCCAAAGCAACCGCGCGCCTCTTCACCCTCGAATAATGAACCCAAGGGCGAAGACCTTGGACTTTGACAGCTGTTGGTGTGCTCAGAAGCACGGTATACGGCCCTCTCCATCTCGGTTGCAGCGGACGCAGGTTCCAGTCCTTCACAAGGACCGATTCGCCAACTGAAAAAGAGTGAAGAGAAGTAGACGGGAGAGGAGGTCGCAAATCTGCAGTGTATTGACTAAGTTTCTCTAGCTGTTTCCCTAACATCTGAACATCTTGCAAAGTCTGTTGATGTCCTAACACATGGCTGTCAGAAGTCTGTCCACACATTGGTTTTAAGTTCAAAGGAGGCCTGCCATACAGTCTTTCAAATGGTGACAAGCCTGTCTTCTTATGTGGTGTACACCTGACTCTTAGGAGAGCCAGGGGTAACGCCATTCTCCAATTCAACTTAGTCTCTTGGCAGATCTTTGCTAAACAGTTCTTTAAAGTTCGATTGGCTCTTTCTGCCCTGGCAGAAGATTGCGGGTGATACGCACAATGAAGGCGCCACGTGATCCCCAGCAGCTTACACAGTCCCTGGACCACGTGGTGCACATATGAAGGCCCGTTATCTGAGCCTATCTGCAAAGGCATGCCGAATCTAGGAATAATGTCTTTCATGAGGCCTTTTACTACCTCAGCTGATCGCTCTGTGCGTGTAGGAAAAGCTTCAATCCAACCCGTGTAAGAATCTACAAAAAGCAGCAAATAACGGAAGCCTCCGCTCATTGGCATTTCTGTAAAGTCTGTAACTAACACTTCAAAGGGCCAATTCCCTTGATACTGTATCCCAGGCGCTTTCAAAGGCCCCTCTCTTGGGTTATTCTTTGCACATGTCCAGCATCTTTTTGCAGCCAAGGACGTCAGGCTGTGCAATCCATTGATGTACATCTGTCTTTCCAGGAGCGCTGCCAGGGCGCTTTTCCCTAAGTGTGTGTTCTCATGGTAGAACTGTACTATGTGCCACGCTTTTGTCTTAGGGAACAAATACGCGGTTGTCTGGCATCTTTATGAAACTATCTTCCCAATCTCCACCCTCGCTCAAAGCCCATTCCTCTTCCTCTCTAGTGTAATTGCATTTCTCCACTTTGGGCTCTGAGTCAGTGAGATTTAACATTACAGGTGTGTACTTCTGAGTAGCTACCTCTTTGGCAGTCAGATCCGCTAGCCTGTTTCCCTGAACCACCGGGTCATTGCCCTTTGATGTGCTTTACAGTGCATCAAAGCCACTTTGCTAGGGAGCCAAACAGCATCCAACAGATCTAACATAGCATCTGCATATTTGACAGCCTTTCCAGCAGAGGTCAAAAAGCCTCTTTCCCTCCACAATGCCCCGTGACAATGAAGCGTTAAAAACGCAAAACGAGAATCTGTATAGATATTAACCCTTTGCCCTTCGGCCAGTTTTAAAGCATGAGTCAGCGCAATCAGCTCAGCCAGTTGGGCCGAAGTCCCAGGAGGTAGGGGCTCCGCTTTGAGCACCCCATCCTCCCAGGAGACAACAGCATAGCCGGCATAACGCACTCCCTCTCTTATAAAACTGGATCCATCCGTGTATAGGGTTAATTCTACCTGTTCCCAAGGGAAATCACGCAAGTCTGGCCTACTGGAATAGACTAAATCCATTGTCTCAATGCAGTCATGTTCTGAGAGGTCTGAAGGGCTAGGCAAAAGTGTTGCCGGATTTAACATGGGACACATCTCTAGGGTAACGAGGGGGTTGTTACACAAGACACCCTCATACTTAGTCAGTCGTTCATTTGTCAGCCAGCGGGGACCCTTGGAATCTAGAAGTGCTTTCACATGATGGGGGACCCTCACTGTGAGTGCTTTTCCAAGTGTAAGCTTGGTGGCTTCTCTGATTAAATCCACCGCAGCTGCAACAGCCCTCAAACAGGGGGGCAGCCCCCTGGCAACCGTGTCTAACTGCTTGGACAGATAAGCTACAGGGCGTTGCCATGTACCTAAAAACTGTGTCAAAACCCCTATAGCAGTCCCATCTCTTTCTGCAGCAAAGAGATAGAACGGCTTCTCCAAATCTGGCAGGCTAGCGCAGGTGGTGAGATTACAGCTTCTTTCAATATCTGGAAAGCCTGGTCACAACTCTCAGTCCACTCAAAGGGGTCCTTGTTACCCCCTCTGGTAGCTTGGTACAATGGCTTTGCAATGACAGCATAATTAGGAATCCAATGTCTTACATAAGAAGTGGTTCCTAGAAACTCTCTTGTCTGTCTTCTGTCTTTGGGGGTTGGAATGGCACAAATAACTTCCTTTCTTTCAACTTCCAACACTTTACTCCCTGGGTCAGGCCAAAGCCTAAATATTTAACTTTCTTCTGACACAACTGTGCTTTCTTCTTGGACACTTTATATCCTTTCTCTTCTAGCACTTTCAACAGTTCTAGAGTGTAATGCTCACACCCTGCTTTTGTCTTAGTCCCGACCAACAGGTCATCAACATACTGAAGCCAAAAACCTTCAGCCTCTGGAATTTCAAATTCTGACAAGTCCTGAGCTAAGGCCTGCCCAAAAATGCTGGGAGAATTTTTAAAACCTTGCGGAAGTCTACACCATGTGGCTTGACGCCTTTGTCCTCCCTTTGGGGTCTCCCATTGGAAGGCAAAGATGGGTTGAGAGATAGGAGCTAGCCTAATGCAGAAAAATGCATCACGTAAGTCCAATACAGAGAACCAAGCAGCGGTACTTGGTATTAGACTCATCATCACATATGGATTTTGTACAACAGCAGTTAGGGTTACTGTAGCTTGATTGACAGCTCTAAGGTCTTGCACAATGCGATATTTCCCATCTGGCTTGCGTACAGGAAGCAAGGCCGAATTCCAAGCTGACTCACAATGAACAATAATCCCATGACGCAGCAATCTTTGCAACTCTCCTTGGATCCCTTCCACAGCATCTCTGCTTATCGGGTATTGGGCCTTTCTCACGGGAAGCTGACCCTTCCTTATCTCAACTACAACAGGGGCAACATTTATCGCCATTCCTGGCTCATTATCTTCAGCCCAAACCCTGGGAGTTTCTCCCCAACACCAAACTGTATCTTTCTTGGTAACTTGTTGCAATCTAAACAATCTGTATTCTTCTTGCTGTGGGACTGTAAGTTCCAACTGGCCTGTCTCCAAAAATTCCAACCTTGCCCTTATCTTCGCCAAAATGTCTCTCCCAAGAAGGGGGATGGGACAATCTGGGACATACAGTAACTTATGCACCACCTCTCTGCCAGCAATGTTGCACTTTCTTTGCTGTAACAAAGGACATTTCTGTGGCCTTCCTGACACGCCAACAATTTTGATGTGCTGACCACTAGGGGGCGCTATCTTCTTGTTCACTACTGATTTATCCGCACCGGTGTCTATTAGGAACTTTATACGTTGACCTTGTACATCTATGGCAATCAATGGCTCCTCTGGGTCAAGTAACAGAAAAGCCTTGCCTATCCTTCAACATTCATCTTCCCATTCTGAGTCTTCCTCTTCTTCCTCCTGCATGGCAGCAGCCACAACAGCCTTCTGATATGGTTTATAACTTCCTTTGCCTCTTCCCTTGGCTTCCCTGAGCCTCTGGCTGTACTTGTCACTTTCTTCACACCTGCATCACTTTCCTCTGACATTTCTTCTACACAATCCCTTTTCCAGTGGCCTTCTTTTCTACAGCGTGCACACTGGTTGCGACCCAACGTAAATTGTCCTCCACTATTTCCTCTTCCTGACCCTCTTCCTCTGCTACTTCCTCTTCCTCTTCCTCTTCCTGACCTCTCTCTCAAAACATGCTCACCAAGACTCTATATCCTTCTCTCTTTTTCCTCTCTTTCTTCTCCTCTTCTACCTGCTCTCTAGCCATGTACACTTGGTCAGCAATGGCCAACAGTTCAGTTAAATTTTTGCCCAAAAATCCTGGCTGCTTTTGGATTTTCTTTCTGATGTCTGGGGATGACTGGGAAATGAAGGAGTGTGTGAGAGCGACTCTCCCATCATTCTGCTCTAAGTTGTAAGGGCTATATTTTCGATAAGCTTCCTCCAAACGCTCAAGAAAAGCAGCAGGGGTCTCAATTTTGTCCTGCTGGACTCCTTGTATCTTTTGGATACTAGAAGGCCGGGGAGGGCCTTCCCTAATGGCTTGCAATAGAATTGCTGAAAGTCTCTAATTCTGTTTCTCTGTTCTGGAATATTTGGGTTCCACCCCGGATCTTGTTCCACTGGGAACCTAATATTCCCATAGGCCACAGCCTCTGTTTGCCCATGTCCCTTGTGCTATCAACCTGGCTTGGTTGATAATGCACCTCCTCTCTGCCGCCGTGTATAGGGCATTTAAAAGTTGTTTGCAATCCCACCAGGTGGGGTCATGAGTGGCCATAACCCCTTCCAAAAGATCCCCATCGCCCGAGGCTGTTCAGAATATGGGGGTGTTATGTTTCCAATTAAAAATGTCGGAACTTGAAAACGGAACTATTTGAAAAGCTTGTTGAACCCGTTATGGGCATCTAGTAGCGGGACCTGCCGTATAGGACACTGTAGTGCCTCTCTTTCCACCTTTTCTTCCTCTTCTTGCTTCCTGCCCCCTTGTTTGACTTCTAGTTCTCATTGGAGAAGCAGCTCTTCCCACACTATGCCTTCTTCTAGGTGGGTCTGGAGAGCGCCCTGTGGTTCCTGCAGTGTCAACGGAACTGCTCCTTCGCTTCTGCAGGGGTGGCGTCATCTGCCTCCCTGAAGCTTCGGGCTTTCATACTCTCTCTCCCTGCCTTGGGGACGCGCTATCGTCCGGCCAAAAGGAGGGGTGGACGTCTCGCCTCTCCCTCTATCTCTCTGGTTTCTTCAAAGGGGTAATTAATCTTCATGGAAAGAGGGCCTTGGTAAGCAGGCGGCTCTTCAAAGGGCAGGTCCCTTCCTGGGGGAGAAACCGGGCATGCCACTATTGTTGGGAAGTGGAACGGAGGAGCTAGCGCAGGCTGGGACGCTGCTTTGGCAGACGGATCCGTCCCGCTTGAACCCGCATCTGCTAGCCCTTCTAATTCAAATTGCAAAGTCTGTGGTGAATTTACTGAAGTTGAAACTGGCGCTCCGGGAACAGGAACAAGCTCTGGGCTTGCTGGGAGCGACAGGGCGGGGACAAACTGGATTGGCGCAGCAGGAGGAGGAAGAAGTCTTGGGCTTGCCGGGAATGGCAGGGCGGGGACGATCTGGATTGGTGCGGAAGGAACAGCGGGGACCGCCTCGGAATGCGTCACGGCCGTGACGCATCTGGGCGGCCGAGCCTGTCCCAATGGTGGGGAACATGGCTGGAGCTTGGGCGGGGCTCTGGGGCTGGCGTGGAGCGGGGACGCTGGGGCTGCTCCCCAGGCTCCGGTTGGGGCAATAAACCTCTCTCTCTCTCCTTCTTAGCGGGAGGAGTTCTTCTGGCTCCGCTGGGAGCACCGGAGGACTTTTCTCCACTTTTCTGTTTGCAAAGCAAATCTTCTTCTCACGACACTTTGGGCCAGCCCACCACACCCCCTCTGCAACCATTCGCTCCCACGCCGCGGAGTAAATCCATTGATCATTTGGATGTACTGCGTGGCAATAATCTGCAAGTCTTTGACACTTATCCCAATCCCAGGTTCCCTCGCTTGGCCATCCGATCTCTCGGACAGATGGCCAAACTTCTGTGCACAGATTACTAAGTTCAAAAGATTTCATCTCCTGGGTGTTTCCCTCAACTGCCAGCAAACAAAACCTGTCCCAATTGTCTAGCACACACTGCAAAGGGGTCTCTTTCTTCTGCTTTGAGCCTGCACTCCCCATCTCTCCTGCCTGAGATCAAATCCCACTTCAGTGCTTTCCCCCTTCCCAATGTGTGTTCCCTCAGTGTTAAAGTGCACGAAATAAACTATACTTGCCGATGTCCTGCAGACCCTGGGACTCGCGTCTCGCCTTCCCCACGTCACCAACCGAGTTGCGACGGCTCTCTGGCGATCGGACCTGACGTCGCCTCCGACTCCTCTGCGCGCTTATGCCAGTTTGCTAGCCCTCTTTGGCTGGGCACCACCTTAAGGTGTCCCTGGACTTACTCTAGCCGGCTCTCCAGAGGCCGCTTCCCAGCCAGCCTCTCCCAGAAGCTTTGCTTTCACCCTCAACGTTAGTTGCAGTCTCACTTGGGTCACCGGCGTTCGTTTGGGGCGATTCAGGCGGCCGGCTCAGTGCAAAAATCGGTCAAAAACAGGCGGGGCTGCCCCTTTCCAGCCCTCCTGAATGGCCTCACCTTACTAGCCGGGGAGCAAGCGCTGTCATCAACGGAGATCACGTTCGTTTTCCCTCAACTCAGACCCGTCTAGATATCTTTTACATCACGTCGGGGTCACCAAATGAAGCAGAACCGGGAGTTCTAGAACTCCAAGTACCAAATTAATCTTACCAACGCTGCCCGAACGTGCGGATACTTAGAAGAGGGAAACACGTGACAACTGTGAAGTAGGGTGAAAAACAAAAAGGTTTATTATCTTTCACCAGCTGGTGGGTATTTGCCAACAGAACACAGCTGTAGATAGGGGCAAAAGACCCCGTCACATTTCATACAAAGACATTTATACTCCTAATGGAGTCCATCCAGTTAAACCCACCCCTTCTTCATGGTTAAAACAATCATAATTGGCTGGTGATTACTGTTGTTACATGACATTTCATTAATCCAATAAACACTATATAAATCATTTGCATCATGTCTCTGTCATCACTAGAAATGAGAACAATAGCCTTCTGTAAACATTCTTTCTCACAGTGCAAGCTATCAATTTTAGCCTCTCTCTGTTCTTTTCTTGCAACTTTAGTTCCGGGCTTCCTGCCAGCAGTGAAGATAGGACTTTTGCCATGCGCACTGGTGTTTTCCATTCACATTAAGAATCCCATTAACTTTCATAGCTCAAACTGCACTGTATTCCCACTCATCTAGCATATATAGTATAACTTGGCACAGAGTGGATTAAAATGTATTTAATCAGGGTGTTAGTCTTCTATAACATGTGCCTTACTGATTCCAGGCACCAAAACCCTCTTTTCAGAGTTGACACGCATGTAGCATCACTTTCTGACTGTACTTTTATGCTCGGAAAAGTACCAAACCTGCTTCA
>JARBWK010004224.1:0-10790 GCA_030556195.1 Anolis apletophallus | reverse complement strand
TTGCCCCTTCCCTGCTCTGGCCCGCCCCTCTCACTTGCCTCACTCCCCCCTCCTTCCCTCTAGCGTTCCTTCCTTCTTTCCCTTTGGCAAGGGAGGGGGATGTGGTGGAGGGGCAGTAAGAATCCCCGCCCCTACTCCAGCCCTGCCCCTTCCCCGCTCTAGCCCCGCCCCCTCTCCCTTGCCACACTCCCCCCTCCTTCCCTCTAGCATTCTTTCCTTCCTTCTTTCACTTTGGCAAGGGAGGGGGATGTGGTGGAGGGGCAAAAAGAGGCTCCGCCCCCACTCTGGCCCCATCCCCGCCCCTTTCCCACTATGGCCCACCCCCTCTCCGCACTCCCCCCTCTTTCCCTCTAGCGTTACTTCCTTATTTCCCTTTGGCAAGGGAGGGGGATGTGGTGGAGGGGCAATAAGATGCACCCCCTGCTCCGGCCCCACCCCCTACTCTAGTCCTTGCCCCTTTCCTGCTCTGGCCCCGCCCCCTCTCACTTGCCTCACTCCCCCCTCCTTCCCTCTAGCGTTCCTTCCTTCTTTCCCTTTGACAAAAGAGGGGGATGTGGTGGAGGGGCAATAAGAGGCCCCGTCCCACTCAGGCCACACCCCTACTCCACCCATCCCCTGCCCCTCCCTGCTCTGGCCCGCCCCTCTCCGCACTCCCCCCTCTTTCCCTCTAGCATCCCTTCCTTCTTTCCCTTTGGCAAGGGAAGTAGGAAGGAAAGAAAAAGGAAATGAAAGGCAGGAAAGAGGTAAAGAAGAAAGGAAGGAGAACAGACGGGAAGGATGGAGGGAAGAAAGGAGGGAGGGAAAGGGGGGAGGAAGGAAAGAGGAGGAGGGAGGGAAAGAAGGAAGGAGGGAAGGAAGAAGAGAAAGTGGAAAGGAAAGGCAGGAAAGAGGGATGGAAGGAAGGAAGGAAGGAGAAAAGGAAATAAAAAGTGAAAGAAGGAAGGAAACAGGGAGGGAAGAAAGGAGACAAAGGAAAAAGTAGAGAAAGGGGGAGGGAAGGAAGGAAAGAGAAAGAAGGATGAAACCAAAGAGTGAAAGAAGAAATTAAAAAAAGAGGTAGAGAAGGAAGAAAGGAGAGAAAGGGAAAGAAAAAGGGGGGAAGGAATAGGTAGGTACGTCTCTTTCATAATAGTCCAGATATCTATACCTCTACTTCGAAAATTCTTACTATAGGCCACAGCAGCGCGTGGCAGGGCACAGCGAGTTATTTATATGTTTACTTTCTTGAATTGAAGTGAATTTATCTCGAAGTAGAAGGCACAGAACAACAACAGCAACCACAAAGGAAGGAAGTCAATCCAAATCCTATCATTTCTCCACAGATACTTTTACAAGCAGCTCCTGAGGTACTGTAGCCGAGACCCTGTTGCCCTTGAGAAGTGCATCTTCTGCCCAGCCGGTGATGGAGTTCACTTGACTCTGAAACCAAAGTACTTTTTGCATCTCTATCTGAGTCGAACGCCCAGTGGAGCTTCAGAGAATTTCCAGTGAGTAGTTTGTGTGAGTACGGGCAGCTCCCACATTATGAACAAGATAGGTTCTATAGGTTTGTTCTTAAGCTGAATTTGTTTGTAAGCCAGCCCCCGGTAGCACGGTGGGTCAAACCACTGAGATGCTAAACTTGTTGACCGAAAGGTCGCGGGTTCGAATCCAGGGAGCGGCGTGAGCTCCCGCTGTCAGCCCCAGCTTCTGCCAACTTAGCAGTTTGAAAACATGCAAATGTGAGTAGATCAAAAAGTACCACTCCGGCGGGAAGGTTATGGCACTTCATGCAGCCATGCTGGCCACATGACCTTGGAGGTGTCTACGAACAATGCCGGCTCTTCGGCTTAGAAATGGATATTATGAAGTGATGGATATTATGAATATGGACCTCCTCACTCAAAAACTTGCACAGAGCAACATGCATCAACAGGAAACAGAACGGAGTAAATTTGTGGTATTTCTAAAGAAGGAATTTATATAAAAGAGAATTAAAATAAACTCAAAGGACAAGATAGAAAATAAGAAACCGACGTTACATGGCCTAAAAGACCTTAAAACAAAAAAAGATCTTTGGCAAAACCAAACCTATGTAGGAGTGAATTCTGAGGTAGCAAAGTTTGCAGACGACACTAAATTGTTCAGGGTAGTTAAAAACGAAACTGACTGTAAAGAGCTTCAGAAAGATCTCTTGAAATTGAGTGAATGGGCAACAAAGTGGCAAATGCATTTAACCTAAACAAGTGTAAAGTCATGTACATCGGGGCAAAGAACCCCAACTACACCTACCAATTGATGGGGTCAAAGCTTTCCGAGACAAACCAGGAAAGGGATCTTGGGGTTTTGGTGGACAGCTCAATGAAGATGTCAACCTAGTGCGCAGCAGCAGTGAAAAAAGCAAATTCTATGCTTGGCATGATCAGAAAGGGAATCGAAAATAGGTCAGCAAATGTTGTATTACCTCTCTACAAATCGATGGTAAGGCCACATTTGGAGTACTGTGTACAATTCTGGTCTCCGCACCTTAAGAAGGATATAACGGAACTGGAAAAGGTACAGAAAAGGGCAACAAGAATGATCCAAGGGATGGAGCGGCTCCCTTATGAAACCAGGTTGCAACGCCTTGGTCTTTTCAGCCTTGAAAGACGGCGTTTAAGAGGTGACTTGATCGAAGTGTATAAAATCAGGCATGGGATAGAAAAGGTGAATAAAGAAAAACTGTTTTCTTTGTCACAAAACGCTAGGACTAGAGGGCACTCCCTGAAGCTCCAAGGTAGGAAAATTAGGACTAATAAAGGGAAATATTTCTTCACCCAGAGGGTCATTGGGTTATGGAACTCACTTCCAGAAGAGGTTGTGACAGCTGTCAGCCTGAACAACTTCAAGGCAGGATTAGACAGATTCATGGATACCAAGTGTATCGGTAGCTACTGAAAAGGACATTCAAGTGCCACCTCGGAGTTGGTTGAGGTAGGCAGGATTTCCCTGGGTACTGGTTGTGGGGGGTCGGGAGCAGGTCAGGGTTTTGCCCTCCCTTCTGCTCGAGATCCCCGTGTACAACTGGTGGGCCACTGTGTGATACAGAATGCTGGACTAGATGGGCTGAGGCCCGATTCAGCATGGCTCTTCTTATGTTCTTATGTTCTTAAACCTGGAAGTAAACTCATAGTGAAATCTACTTCTGGTTCCACTTCTTCCCTTTTTTTCATTTCTCTTTATATATATACTAGCTTGGGGCCCCGGTCCTGTCCGGGTTATTTGAGAAATGCATTGTGTGCCAAGGTTGGTCCTTATGAGATGTTTACATGGCTTGCAGTGGTCTCAGGAAATTAGTGAAGGTACTGCAAGTCCCATCTGCCATGGTCCATCCCCCTCCCAACAGCACCATGATGTAAAGTGGGTCATGTGGGCTCTGTGTGTCACGTTTGGTCTTGATCATTCATTGGATGAGGGTCGCAATGGCCTCGGAAGGTGAGTGAAGGTACTTCAGGTCCCATCATCCATGGTCCATCCTCCTTCAACGGCACCAGGATGTAGAGTGGGTCATGAGGGCTCTGTGTGTTAGGTTTGGTCTTGATCAGTCATTGGATTAGGTTTGCAGCAGTCTTGGAAAGTGAGTGAAGATACTTCGTCCCATCATGCATAGTCTGTCCTCCTCCAAACTGCACCAGGATGTAAAGTGGGTCATGTGAGCTCTGAGTGCCAAGTTTGGTCTTGATCAGTCAGTGGATGAGGGTAGCAGCGGTCGGGAGAAGTGATTGGAGGTACTTCAAGTCCCATCATTCATGGTCTGCCCTCCTCCAAACTGCACCAGGATGTAAAGTGGGTCATGGAGACTCTGTGTGCCAAGTTTGGTCTTGATCAGTCAGTGGATGAGGGTTGCAGCGGTCTGGGAAGTGATTGGAGTACTTCCAACCCCATCATCCATGGTCTGCCCTCCGTCAAACTGCACAATGATGTAGAGTGGGTCTTGGGGGTTTTGTGTGCCAAGTTGGGTCTTTTTCTGTCATTGTTGGGAGCCGCAAAGTGTTTTGGTCTGAAAACTCCCACCATGGCTGACTGCCTCAGGCATTTGCTTTATCCCCCTCTGGCAGTTTAGAGTGTCGGAATGTTCATGTTGGCTGGCCAATTAGAGGCGTTATGCGAATACTCCCTCACTGGCAACCAATCATGTTGTCAGAATGTAGAGGCCAGGAGCCAATCAGAACGCTGCCACATACATACACACATACAAACATACATACAAACAAACATTCCGCTTTATCTATATATATAAAAAGAGAGAGTCCGTTTTTGACGCTTATGCACAGACACACCATAACACCCAGACCCTCAAAACCCACCCCACACATTTCAACGAACCAACACCAACAATCGTGGCACAAAAAAACCCCAAAACATATCTCCGAATACCCCTAAAACCGGCCCCCCAAAAACCCCATGGAAACCTATGGAGGCATCCGGAACCCACAAAAACTACAAACAAAATGGCGCTAAAACCACTTCCTGTCCCGTAAAAAACACTCCCCCGGAAGTTGTCCCTCACAAAAAACAAACCCGGCAGGAAACACATACCTCACACACAAACAGGAAGTTCATAGCCTTCTCGCTCTCCTCCGCTGCTTCTCTTCCGCTCCCAGCAGAGGAGGGGAAGGGAGAGGGACTGTGCGGGCCTGTGCGGGCCCCTTTCACAGGAGGAGGTGGAGGACATGGGCCCGACCACAGCAACGTTCTCCAACGCAGCACTCCTCCCTGCGAAGGGAAGTGACGAAGGGGGAGCCATGACGACGGCGCCATGGCCGTTCTTCCGGCCCCTTTGCGCTCTCCTCCGCCGCCTCCGTGCTGCTCCCTGATGAGGAGGACGAAAGGGGGCCCCGCGCGATCTCTCTCCCCCCCTTTTCTCCTGGGAGCGGAAGAGAGGCGGCAGAGGAGAGCGCACCCTTTGACAGGTAAGCGACGCAGAAGGAGCGATACTGGCGGCGCCCTGGCTGCCTCTTCCACCCCCTTCTCGCTCTCCTCCACCGCCTCCCTTCCACTCCTAGAAGATGAGGGGAAGGGAGAGAGATCGCGAGGCCCCCTTTGGTCCGCCTCTTCAGGCAGCACCCCGGAACCGGCGGAGGAGAGCACAAAGGGCCCCGTAGAGCGGCCATGGCGCCGCCGCCATCACCCCCCCCCCCCCCTTCGCCACTTCCCTGCCACAGGGTGAGCCAAAGAGTGACCTTCGCAGGGAGGAGGGCTGTGGTCGGGCCCACGTCCTCCACCTCCTCCTACGAAAGGGCCCGACGGTCTCTCCCTTCCCTCCTCTTCTGGGAACGGAAGAGAGGCACCGGAGGACAGCGAGAAGGAGGCCAACAGGAACCAGAAAAGATGGACAAGGAAGACACAGGCAAGCTAACACAAAACACAAACTCCAATGGATAAAAAACACAACATACTGCACAAAAGAACACAAACCTACACAAGTATACACATACATAGACACACATATACTGTATATACATAAACATGAATACACACACACAAACATTACCACAAACACACATACATATAAATACACACACACAAAAATATATACACACACAAAACAACAAACACAAATATACACACATACACATATATACACAAACCCATACATTCACACCCAAACCCACAGACACACAAACACCCCCACATACACACAGACACAAATACAAACACACACACACACACACATATTAAACACACATACAGCTATATCTACACACAAGCATACACATATATATACACACACAACACACACATCATTTCAAACCCTTACATACTTTTCCACATCTACTACATAGGGCACAGCAACACGTGCCGGGTTCAGCTAGTTATATATATAGAGATATACTGATGTCATTCTCCTTTGTGCTTTCCCCCCTTGTTCGCAGGACTGTCTCTTCGCGGCCGAATCCGTCTGTCGGACTCCATATTAGCATTAAAGGGAAGCTCCGGCCGGTCTCGTACTGCCGCCCCAGTGTGCGCTCTGCCTTTGTTTACTGTGTCTCTGGCAGCGATAAACTGACCCGCTGGAGTGTTTTGGGAGTCAGGTGCCCTCCTCAGCCACATCATCCTCCCTGTGTACATCACCAGCGTTGTCCTAGGTGATTTGTTTTTCTGTGTTACCATAAAAATGGAGACCTTTTGAAAGATCAGGCACTATTATTGCGTTACCTTCCTTTGAAGCGGAGCCTGTATGTCTCAACCAGGGAATCAAATTGGTTTCATGGCTGAGCGGGAATTTACCCTGGACTCTGAGACTATTAATCCAATACTGAAACCATTACGGCATGATGCCAGTTCAATAAGAAATTCAATGTGCAGGTTTGACAAATGTGAATTTAATATGATGTGTGGATGGAGTTAATAATTTTGGAGACACCAGTATAATATTAAGGCCTGCAATAATTAACTATTTATTTTTATTTACATCATTTTTACCCCGCTCTTCTCACCCCGTAGGGCAGTGTTTCCCAACCTTTTTTGAGCCGCGGCACATTTTTTACATTTACAAAATCCTGGGGCACACCACCAACCAAAATGACACAAAATGACACTCCAACACAGTCATACATATAGATAATGTGTTTTTAAATGTATTTATACACTCAGTGTGAAACCTGGGCTTGTTTCGGTGAACACAACGTAGATATCCTGGCAGGAATGGCAGAAAGGCACAAACTTCCCACAGAGAACTCCCATAATCAAGAGAAAATACTTCTCTTGATTACGCATTGACCTTGCGTTTTGGAGTTGTAGTTTTTCTTCTACACTGCCGCTTCTGCCACCATTTTGATCCGAGGGGGCATGTGAGCGTGTTCAGGGGGGGAGGGAGGAGGGAGGGAGACGTGGCCTGTGCGGGCGCTACTGCGCAGACTCGCCCCAGAGCAAAGCGAGCAGAGCGAGGCTGGGAAGAAGGGAGCCCGAGCGGAGAAGAAAAAGTGTTCGGCAGGAGGGGGAAGAAAGGGGACTGGAGGTTCCCATTTCCCACGGCACACCTGATGATCGCTCACGGCACACTGGTTGGGAAACACTGGATTAAATGATTAAATGTTTGTCCAAGTGCTGGCGATAACCTCAAGGGTCCTTAAGCTAGCTTCTGTATCATCCCATTAATCCAATACTGAAACCATTACGGCATGATGCCAGTTCAATAAGAAATTCAATGTGCAGATTTGACAAATGTGAATTTAATATGATGTGTGGATGGAGATAATAATTTTGGAGACACCAGTATAATATTAAGGCCTGCAATAATTAACTATTTATTTTTATTTACATCATTTTTACCCGCTCTTCTCACCCGTAGGGCAGTGTTTCCCAACCTTTTTTGAGCCGCGGCACATTTTTTACATTTACAAAATCCTGGGGCACACCACCAACCAAAATGACACAAAATGACACTCTAGACGTAACGGTTGGTGGTTCACTGGTAAGTGATACTCCAAACAAGGAGCAACAAACGTACAATTAGAATACTCAATAGTTGTATTAAACATAAAATAACAATTGTAAATCTTTAGCTCAAAATATTCAACAGCATAACAGTCACGGGAATTGTTTTCCAACTTGCAATATGCAGTATTATACAATCACGGAATAATATCCCAACAACTGGGAACACTCTCCCCTCAGCGTACTCATGCTAGAGAGTCCAATTAAAGACCGCCGTGTATATAGAGTCCAAAGGTAAGTCTCTTTTCCCAAATAGGGGGACAATGAAGTCAAACCAAAAGAGAACCGATGGGTAGACGAAAAGTCCGATATGAAGGGAAATATCCACGGAGGCTTGTAGGGGTCGACGATATGGGGATTTCCCAGCGCCGAATCGTTTCGCCGAAAATTGGCTTTTTCCGGACCCAGGACTCAAATTATTCAACCCGAGGTCGTGGCAATATAATTCAATGTAGCATAAAGAGGCAATGTGCCAATGGTCAAATCACGGACCTCTTTATGCTACATTGAATTATATTGCCACGACCTCGGGTTGAATAATTTGAGTCCTGGGTCCGAAGAAGCAATTTCCGGCGAAACGATTTGCGCTGGGAAATCCCCATATCGTCGACCCCAAGCCTCCGTGTGGATATTTCCCTTTCGCATCGGACTATTCGTCTACCCATCGATTCTCTGGCGCCCCAGCCCCTCCTTCTTCGCCGCCGCCCGGCTCTTCCTCCTCCTTCTCCTCCTCCTCCCCCTCCCCCAAGCAGCAGCAGGGAGTTTGGCAGAGGGGGAAGAAAGGGGGAAGAGAGGTTTTTCCGCGGCACACCAGGTGATCGCTCACGGCACACTAGTGTGCCACAGAACAGTGGTTGGGAAACACTGCTGTAGGGGTCTCAGAGCTGCTAACAATGGCAACGATTCAATGCTGCAATAAATTACAATAAAAACATACAAATATCATAGACTAGCTGAACCCGGCACGCGTTGCTGTGCCCTATTTTGGAGATGTGATTAAGTCTGAGTATGTAAGGGTTTGTATTGATGTTGTGTAGTATGGTGGATAGTAAAGTTAGGAAAGAGGTGAAGTAGGAAGGAAAAGGAATGTAAGTGGGGTGGGCATACGTGTGTCTAATGTTTGTTTTTCTGTATTATTCTCTATCTATTTATCTGTCTGTGTCTATCTGTCTGTCTATCCTTGTCATTGTTTCTGTTGTATTAAGTTGTGATCTTTATGTATTTCTCTCTCTCTCTCTGTGTTTATCATGTTCTGTCTCTCTCTCTCTCTCTCTCTCTCTCTGTCCTGGTCTGTATGTCTGTATCAATCTGTAGTAGTATGTGTCTTTGTGTGTATCTTTTTTTCATTCTTTCTCCATCATTTTTTTTCTGTCTCTGTCTAATTATCTTTATATCAGTTTTTTGTTTCTTTCCCTCTGTATAATTCTCTTTTTTTTCTTTCTCTTTTTCTTTCTCTATCATGCTGTCTTTCATTCTCTGTTTATCATTCTCTCTCTCTCCGTCTCTGTCTCTATCATAGTATCTGTATAATTCTCTCTCTGTCTCTGTTTCTCTCTCTCCCTGTCTCTTTCTGTCGTTGATTAATCTTACCTTTTTCTTGGTGTTTTTTTCCCTGTATGTGGCTGTGGGGGGGGGGGGCTGTTTGAAGCAGTTGGGAGGATGGGAGGAGGCAGCGGAGGGGGCGGAGGAAGCGGCCATGGCGGCGGTAGTTTGTGGCTGCTTTCGGAGAAGGCGTGGGCTGCTAGGGGACTACTGCTCCCAGAAGGCTTTGCGCGGCCATTGTGGCCTTTTTCGGGTGCTGTTTCCGCCCTTATTTGGAGTGAGCCGCGCGGAGCCCTCTGGGAGTTGTAGTCCCGTGGGTGTGCCATTCTCCCTCGGCGTTTAGTTGGCTGTCCTGGTGGAGGGTCGTGCGGGCGGGACCTTGGCGGCGTCCTCCCGGGATGTTGGTGTTGGGTGGCATGCGGCGTCCGTGCTGGTGTGGTCTGGGGGCCGCGTGGAGGATGTGGTTTCCTTGGTGTCAGGAATGTTTGGTAAGCGGTGGAGGAGGGGGGCATGGCGTTGGATGTTGCGCATGCGTGTTATTGTGATGGTTTTATGGCGGCCATGTTGTGTGTGGGGTTGTTTGCGCATGCGTGTCAATGTTGTTTTTTGGGGGGATGTTTTGGGGGTGTTGTGTTGGTTTTTTGGGGTGTTTTAGTGGGTGGGTGATGTACCTCGGGGTGGGGATGAGTGGCCCTGGGTTTTGTTGTGTGTGTGGGAAATGTAGTTTTGGCGTGCATTTGCCCCGTTGCACGACCACTTCCCTTTTATATATATAGATGAAAAACAACATTAGTAAACAGTCATAAAGACTTTTCCATTACAACAATCACAGGTCATATTCAATGTTCAGTGCCGTTATATCCATTAGCCAATCGCCTGGTTCTACAACCCGTCTTCAATTTTCTTCTGAAAGAAAGGAGGAGGATGCCAACCTGACTTCGCTGGGGAGCCAGTTCTATAGGCGGGGGGGGGCACCCCCGAGAAGGCCCTGTCCCTCGTCCCCACCAGCCTCATGGGACCGAGAGCAAGGCCTCCCCGGCGTATCTTAAACTGCAAGGTGGAACTACATGCTTGCTGGACTGTAATTAAAAGTTGCTAATAAGAATTGAAAAGTAAACTCTGATAAGGACTATGACACTGGTTCTTTCATGTTAAGGAAATGTTTGCAACATTCTTATGTTAAGAAGGAAGTCAACACAAGCCTTGTGTTTTTCAACACCAATCAAGAAGAGTCAACATCTGGCCAGAATAATAATAATAAACTTTATCTGTACCCTGCCCCCATCTCCCCAATGGGGACTCGGGCGCTCACATGAGCCAAGCCCAGACAACAAATTACAATAAAATAAAAAATATCAGCAATAAACGCTATAATAAAAATACATACATATAAATAAATAAAAACAATATACAACTAAATATCTAAAAATCACAAAGACAGGGTGGGCCGCAGGCACACATAAAAGGTGTTCAAAATTAAATTAGCCTACTTGACAGATGCAACTGTCTTTTGGGTTGCAAAGGTCGACAACAAGCTACACAATTGGTCGGAAGCTCACTCTGACCCAGACTGGCTTCGAACTTATGACCTTTCGGTCAGTAGTGATCTTAATGCAACTGACACCCAGCCAGCTGCGCCACAGTCCCACAGATCAATAAGTACGGCTTCTGTGGGAAGGTAACGGTGCTCCATGCAGTCATGCCAGTGGCCACATTACCTTGAAGGCGTCGACGGACAACGCCGGCTCTTCAGCTTAGAAATGGAGATGAGCACCACCTTCCAGACACGA
>JARBWK010004223.1:0-10790 GCA_030556195.1 Anolis apletophallus | reverse complement strand
CCGAATAGAAATATTGCAGCGCACTCTACGTGGGGCTGCCTTTGAAGGCAGTTCGGAAGTACAATTAGTCAACGAGCGACGTAGATTACTAACTGGAGCTACATACGGGAGCATACCCCCTGTTGTGTCAGCTCTGCTATTTCTCTGTCAATTCGAGCTCAATTCAAAGTGCTGGTTTCTGTAAAGCTCTCTCGGTTTATTTAACACTTGTCGACATCTCGCTCACGCCAACTTCTCCAGCGCAGTTGGTGGGGACGAGAGACAGAACTGCCGTGGTAAACTCCACGTCTGTGAGCAGCTAAGCGACGATCACCCCATCCCTCCTAGCATTCAGGAAAAGTGAAATCTTAGCTATGGGACCAGGTGTTTTGCATTAGACAATGCAGCACTTTGACTGGATTTGTAACAGCAAGTTGATGGATATGGCTCAATGCTCCTGTTATGGACGAAATACTGTTTTTAACTTAAGAGATGTGTATGATGATGTTAATGTTAATTGTATTTTAATGCATTTTAATGCTGTATGTTTTGGTTTTAAATTGTATTTATGTTGGCATCGAATTGTGCCTTTGTTAGGTCAGCCCTGAGTCTCCTCGGGGTAGAAGAGGGGTAGAAATGTTGGAAATAATAATAATATACTGGATGCACATTTGAAGTTTCAAGGGTTTCTTTCATGGCATGCTGCTAGTTTTGACACTACGGCACAACTTCGGGGCTCCCTATAGCCAAGATGCATGGTGACAACATTCAAGGTGGCTTCAGAAACACTAGTGCTCATCAAGAACTGGACAGATCTCCAATTTATAGACAAAGACTGCAATGCAATATTTAGGTTCTGAACCATTTTGCCAGCAAAGTTGGGCAACAATGGGAGGCTATGAGGCCACAATATATTGCCCCATGCACCCTTAAGTGTTCTCAAATCTCAGTGGAGGGTGATATAGAGAGATAGCTGTCATAACTGCAGGAAAGCGACAAGAAGTCATTTCCTGTTTACAATCATTTAAAAATCTCTCACCTGCTACCAAATTGAACCAAGGGACTAAATGATGAAAGCACACATCTAGAGATCATCTGATGAATTTGTGATGAAGGACCACACTTTGCTATCCCCTGTATAACACAGTTCCTTGCTACCATTGGAATCGGCTGCACTCATGAGTGATGCCCAATAGAAGTCTTATAGGATGCTATACAGAGAGAGAGTTAAAAGATAAAAGTGGAACTGCTCTAAGATAAGTGCCCTTTGAGGCAATACCTTGTTTTATTTCTAGTAAAGAAATGGTGTGTACTTCACACACCACAGCGTTTCACAGTTGCTTTAGTTGGACTAGGTATCTGGTATTGAGGGTTGGGCTGAGTATTTTAATGTGTTTTAATGTATTTTAATGATGTATTTTAATTGTTGAAGGGTTCTGGGGTTTTATATTGTTACTGCAGCGGGCATTGAATTGTGCCTACTGTAAGTCGCTTGAGTCCCCTCAAGTTGAGAAGAGCGGGTAAAACCTGAAATAAATAAATAAATCTTGTAGTATTTTCTAACTCTACAGTCATATGATTTGAAATGACTCACAACTTTCTTTTTCAACTGTCCCCTCACTCAAGAGAATAACTGACTGATGTAAATGCAACCTGTTACTAGATCTCCACTCGTATCCTGGCAATACAAAAGTTGCATTGTGGTACTTCAAAGGCCACAGAATTTGTCAAATCTGAAAATGCCCATGAGCTTCCACCATATGTGAAAATGGGATGAAAGGGAACATGAAAACCAGGTTTAATGTTAAAAAAAGAAAGAAAAACCAAACTGTGTATGATATCTAGAGATTTATATGGTTTTCAAAGAAACTGCCTAACCTTTATGTAACAGAGCATCCATGGAGGTCCATTTGAATTGAGATGTGAAAAATTCTTAAGAATTTTACTTTTCATATTAAAGCTGGTGTTAAATACAAATGGTGCTTTTTTATAGAGGCCTTTGTTCTTAGTAAAGAGAATATATGTATAATATATGTAGAACAACTTGCTGGATTGCAGTCTCATTTCTGAGACACAAGCAAGTTGGTGGTCTTCTCAACTATTTCACTATCCATCAATGGGCCTGCTACAGCAAAATATGGATGGGCACCTAAATATATAACATGCTGCAAATGACGATTGTTCTAAGAAGAATTTCTACAGTTTAGAGCAGTGGTTCCCAAATATTTTTGGCCTACTGCCCTCTTTCCAGAAAATTTTTTTACTCACCGCCCCCCTAAAAATTAATTTTTAAATTTTAATAGCAATTAAACAGAAATATATAGGTATTGATATTTCTACCTTTTTCATAAAATATAATAAAGAAAGTTGTAAATTAGAAACATTGAAGTTTGAAATTATGAAACTATTTATTGAACTTAGAATAGAAAGGTACTACAAAAAAAGTTAAAACATTTGAAATCATCTTAATGAGAAGGATGAACCTGGTATGCTGCTACCAATCTAGTCATCCTCGGCTCTATTTTCATCAGCAGTAATCTCAAATCATCGCGAGTGACTATTTTGCAATCGGTTTCTTTTTTTGTTAATAAATTGGTTACCACACTGAATCCATGTTCCACTAAATATGTTGAAGGACATTATTATTGTTATAACATTCAACCAGTTGGAAGGGAACCCCAAAGGTATTATTATTATCCCTTGCTTGGCGAGAGGAGGAGGAGGAGGGAGCAGGAGGAGGGAGCAGGAGGAGAGAGAGACACACACAGAGATGGATGGTAGCCTGTCACCTGGCTCACGCCACCGCCCCCACCACCCCCTTACAGGGGTTCAGTGTCCCCCAAATTCTCCTGAACCTTCCAGTGCCCCCCTACATCACCCCACCGCCCACCAGGGGGTGGTACCGCCCACTTTGGGAACCACTGGTTTAGAGGGTTGGGTACATGTAGATCTCCCCAGGACCAAAACTGGATCTCCCCAGGACCAAAACTGGCCCTACACATCAGGCTGGCCACGCGTTAGACCTGATCTTCAGCCACGGCCTAACCTTAAAACATCGTGAATCCAGAGCAGTGCCTTGGTCGGACCACCTGACCGTGAGGGCAGACATTGACACCCCCTCTTACAGAAAGGTTGGAACAAAAGACCATCCTAGTCCCCCAAAGGAGTTCGATGACCCCGAGGGCATTCATAGCTGCTTTGGATCCCTGAGGTCCCCGGGGATCACTAGCGACTTAGTTGCCAGGTGGAACAGCGTCCTCTCGAAGGCCATCGACCAGGTGGCACCGAGGCGCCCCTTGTCCCCCGGAAAACCTGCTCACGGTGGTTCACAACGAACCTAAAGCAGCTGAAACGCCGGAGGAGACAATTGGAGAGTGTTTGGAGACGGAAACCCAGCACGGCAAATAGAGCAACCTACAGAGAACTGCATAGGCTGTACGAACGTGAGATCAAGGAGGCTAAGAAATCCTATAATGCCGCCCAGATTACAGCCGCCGGCTCCCGCACAGCCCAGATCTTTAAAGTGGTCCGAGCCTTCTGGGGTCTCCCACAGAGTGATTCCAACAGCTCTACGGTGACGGCAGAGGGATCTCCAAGAGCACTTCATCGGAAAATCACGGCACTTCGGCGCGACCTGCCGCCCATTCCAGAGGAAGGAAATGAGTGGACTCGACATCCAACCCAGACAAACGGGCTCTACTTCACCGAATTCAAACCCCTAACATCGGAAGAGGTGAAAAGCTGGTGGCCGGGGCAAGGGCTACGACCTGCCCCATGGACCCGTGTCCTTCGACTTAGTCAAGTCTTGCATAGACACCATACTGGACGCCCTGGTGGACCTGGTGAACCTCTCATTGGACACAGGCTCCTTCCCGAGTCCCTGAAGGAGGCTAGAGTTAGCCCTCTTCTGAAAAAGGCGAACCTCGACCCCAATGATCCGGCGAACTACCGCCCTGTCGCTAATCTGCCCTTTCTGGGGAAGCTATTGAGCGAGCAGTGGAAAACCAGCTGCGGGACTTCTTGGACCGATCTGGGGGCCTAGACCCGTTTCAGTCAGGCTTCCGAGCGGGCCACGGCGTCGGCGAATCCGTCCTAGTAGCAATCACAGATGACATCCGCCGCCAGTTGGACGGAGGGGCTCGGCAGTCCTAGTCCTCCTTGACCTAACCGCGCCTTCGACACCGCTGATCATGATTTGCTACTTCGCCGCTGGCGGCCTCTGGGATCCAAGACAAGGCCCTGACCTGGCTAGGATCGTTTCTCTGGGTCGCCGAGCGGGTCGAGTGGCAGGGCCAGGTCTCCAGGAAATGTGGGCTGGAGTGTGGGGTTCCGCAGGGTGCCATCCTGTCCCCACCCTTTTTTAACATCTACGTCCAGCCCCCTGGCCGGTATCGCTAGAAGCTACGGTTTCAACTGTTATCAATATGCCGATGACACGCAGCTGCTGCTGAAGCTCGACCCAGGGTGCTGTCGGTACCGAAAGCTTTAGCCGGGGCTGAAGGCGGTCACAAGCTGGCTCAGAGCACACAGGCTAAAGATCAACCCAGCGAAAACGGAGATCCTCTGGCCCGGGCCGACCCGACCCCCACTCTCCACTACCACCCTTTGAGGGCGAGCCCTTGTCCGTAGCCCCGGCGGTAAAGAGCTTAGGAGTACTCTTGGGCGAGAAACTGACGATGGAGGCTCAGATCCAGGCCGCTGCTAAGGGTGCCTTCTTCCACCTCCGTAGGGCCCGACGGTTGGCCCCTATCTACCACCAGAGGCGCTGAGGACGGTGATTCACGCCACTGTGGTCTCCCCGTCTTGACTACTGCAACGCCTTGTATGTGGGCCTACCGTTGGCCACGACTCGGAGGTTGAGACTCATCCAGAATGCAGCGGCCAGACTCATCTCCGGGGTATCGGCCAGGAGCCATATTTCACCAATTTTAAAAGATCTTCACTGGTTACCCATTGAGCTTAGAGCGATCTACAAACTCATGGTGATAACCTTCAAAGCTCTGCAAAAATGGGACCAGCCTACCTGGGCGATCAGCTGACGGACTAACGCTGGAAAGACCCGCACGCGTAATAAACGGCGTCCGGTTAGCTGTCCCCGGGGTGAGAGAGTGCCGGCGGACAGAGACCCGTAGAAGAGCCTTCTCGGTGGCGGCCCCTACGATCTGGAACTCGCTCCCGCCTGCGCTCAGGGCCACACTGGCCCCGGCCAGATTTCTGGCTGGCCTGAAAACCTGGCTCTTCCGCCAGGCTTTCGGGGACTGAACTGGATGGATGGCAGAGCCTTTACGGCTCATATCTGCTGTTTTAATTGATGTATCTGTGTTTTTTAGGATGTAAGTCGCCGGGAGCACCATTGGTGGAGGGCGACTCACAAGTAATAAAGTATTATTATTATTATTATTAGATGTTAACCATTTGTGGCACATTACTTTCAGTAGTATACTACTCCATAGTTTTCCACCAGTATGCAGCATTTACTTGATTTGGGCTGACAATCTTATTGCACCCTGGCAATGAGATGACCCATGTAGTCCAGGAAGTAGGGTTGTCACTAAATCAAAGCTATGCCAAGCCCTGTGGTTTGAAGATCCAAACCTGAGGCCTAGAGATGGCATCTATCAATGTTATAGGAAAAAGTTCTGCTGATAATAAAAAGGTGATGATGTTCTTTGTGATGCCATTAAGTATCAATGGCAACCACATGAAACAAACTAGTTTGATTTTAAAAGGTTTAACAAATGAAGAAAATACATATACACATATACTTTTCAAGGAGATGCTCTCAATCAAAGATTCTTTGGATATGCATTGAGTGAATGGGGCTGACACTGCAGCCTCTGTGTGCACTATAGTTTCAAAACACTTGTATCAGTCCTTTCTTTGCAGTTTTGAATCTTCTCTTATGCCTTTCATCCCTGCCTGTCTCAAGTTTCTGATCCAGCTTTCATCAGCATTGGCATGCCCTGTCTCAACCAAGTTCAAACTGATCAATTCAAGAAAACACAGTCTATACCAGCCACCGTCAAACTGCTTTCCACCAGCTCTTTTCGCCTCCAGCTCCCAGAAGTCCTAACCAGTGTGTTCAATGATCAGAAATTCAGAATTCTGGGAGTTGGAAACACAAACAACTGGAGGGCCGCATTTGAGGATGCCTGATATATATATATATATATATATATATATATATGGCATGGTTTAGAATCCTAAAATGGCGATTCTTATATCAAATGGGGGGGGGGGGATTTTTTTTTGATTAGTAAAAGAAAGACTTACAAAAAATTCCCAAAATTTCGGAAATGTAACTTAAGTACTAACGAAATTCGTTAGTAATTGTATGCCAGAGCATGCGCATTCAGATGGTTTTTGATAAACTCCCAGAAATCCTAACAGCTGGTAAATTGGCTGGGATTTCTGGGAGTTGTAGGCCAAAACTTGAATAAACCACACTGAATTCTAGATGGGACTCTCCAAAGGGAAGGAGGGAGGGAAGGAGGAAAGGAGGAGGGAGGGGGTATTCTATTCTTGGAAGCAGCAAAAGAAAAGGAGGAGGAGCCCTCCCCCCTCGCTCCTCGCTGCCTCTCTCTCACCCCGATCCTGAGGTAGCGAGGGCCCAAGTTTGCCCAGGCTGAGAGGAAAAGGAAGAGGCCTGAGGCTGTGAGGAATGGTGGGAGTTGAAGTCCAAAACACGTGCCTGAGGGCTGAAGCTGGCCCCTGCGATGGGGCATGGCAGAGCATCGGGGAAGAGAAGCATCTGAGAGAGCGCAGGGAGAGAGAGGAGGAGAAGCGTGTGTGTGTGTGTGTGTGTGTGTGAAGCAGGCCCCTGCGATGGGGCATGGCAGCAGAGCAACGGGGAAGAGAAGGAGGGGGGGAAAGCCTGGAGAGAGAGAGGAGGAGAAGCGCGCGTGTGTGTGTGTGTGTGTGTGAAGCAGGCCCCTGCGATGGGGCATGGCAGCAGAGCAACGGGGAAGAGAAGGAGGGGGGGAGCCTGGAGGACTACACTTTCCAGAATGCATTGCCTAGCCTACCTAGCAGCAGCGTCACTTCCAGTTCCTCATAGAAATGCGGGAAAAAGAAGAAGCTGAATGAAGGCGGGAAGGAAATGAGGGGGAGAAGACAGGGAGAAGTGAGTAGTACAATAATTAATTAATTACTTAAGAATTTCTTACGATCATAACGCAAATTGTTGGCCTCAAGGACCGTGAAAAGGAAGTCTACTTCCGGGATCGCGCAGCGATACGTAAAACCTCAAAAGTCCCATTACATACGAATCTCTTACGAATCCTTTTAATTTCCGTTTCATTTTTTCTCATGCCTAATATATACACACACATACATACATACACACACGCCAAACAGAAACAGGCAGTGTGGTGAGTCCAGAGGTATTGAGGACTACAATATAGTTGGGGAAGATACATATAGCCCCAGGTCCACACTCTCCCAAAATCTTTCCTAAAGGAAAATTATAGGTACATCCTGCTGAGTTTGTTAACTGTCCTTGTTGTACCTAACCAAGTTTCTTGACTTCTGGAAGGACTATAACCATATGAAGCTGAACAAGCTTAACCAGCTCCCTTCAGATTCATTGTAGGAGGTCTGGAGGTGGAATGGGATAATTCTTTCAGCCTCCATGGGTACATGGTATGTGTTTCCAGAAAGCACTAGTGCCTTCCATCACTGAGTCACCAGGTGGTTTCACATGCAGCTTAAAGCAGCTCTTGCATCAGGTGGTTTTGTAATGGGAATGATAAGCCCACGCTGGACCGATTTTTCATTTGCAATGCATCCCTTTCACACAGAGACACACACAGAGACAAACACACACATACACTTGTTGCCTCATTTAAAATAATGATATGCTTGCATTCATCGAAGGAAGAGTTCAACTACTCTTTTAACATCATGATAGAAATTCTAATGATCAGCTCAGATGGACTTGTTTTTCAAATATAGATTCATATATCCTATGTAAAGGAGATAATCTGGTTTAAGAAGGTTTAAATGTGACTCATGGTATATAAGTAACTGGTAACCTTTTATTGTCTACTATGCAAATTCCATATGTATTGTTTTGTGTGTGCGCTCTTTTTTATTTTGGACTTGCAACGGCCTTTGGTCAAAAGCAATACATTTTATTCATCTCAACTACTCTTTTAACCTCATGATAGAAATTCCAAAGATCAGCTCAGATGGACTTGTTTTTCAAATATAGATTCATATAGAAGTTCAAAATAACAATTCACTTGTAGGGGGAGGGAAGCAAAGGGAAGACTAACACACACACCACCTGTGTACTAGTATATACCTTCACGTGGCTGTTTCCTCTCATATCTGTCCCACTGCATCACTCCTTCCTTCTGAAGATTTTGATTCAGTCTGAACCACTGCTAATATTAAATACCCTCTAATGCAGCACAGTTAAGTAGCCATATTTGGACTTGTAGATATCTTAAGCAGCTGCACTTATAAAAAAAACAAGTCAATGTAAAAGTTCAAAAGGCAAAAAAACACACTGCCTTTTGCCTCTGAAGATGAAAGTATGCTGGGGAAACTGTTTTTTGGTGGGTGTTTTGTGAACCAATACAAAACAAGAATTGGGACACAGTGAAAGATGAAACTCCACTTTTAGAAAAAGGGTGGTGATCAGAGACACCTGGAGCAGGTGGGTAAGCAGCCTTCCCTCATAAAACAAGACCATCCATTCACCACAGAAATTAGAGTTCCATATGCAATGCCATATAACGCAGCTTTACAATTGAACTGAGTTATATGAGTCTACACTGCCACATAATGCAGTTCAATGAAGTTAAACAGTATTCTGAAACTGCGTTGTATGACATTGTAGATAGGGCCTAGTTCAAAGAAATCAGAGTAGCTGCAATGAACAAGCAACTAGAATACGTATGTTATTATGCACAATTAAAACTTAATAAGTAAATAATTATAAATACAATTTAAAATGTTGGTCATAGATCATCAGATATTGCAGTGAAAGCTCTCAGTCTCTTGCTACACAGCTGCAAATCAGTTACAAAGCAGTGAAAAGAAATTTAGTTGTTTTCCAAGATTCATCTGATGACAACAACAGCGACAACAGAAAATGACCTTCCTTTCAGTAACAGCAGCTCTCTCTCTCTCTCTCTCTCTCTCTCTCTCTATATATATATATATATGGCATGAGAAAAAAGTTATGAAAATGAAAAGAAATCGGAAGGGATTTGTATGTATGGGACTTTCACGTTTATACGATTCGCAGGCCCAATCCCGGAAGTGGACTTTCATTTCCGCACTCTCTGGGCCCAAATTTTTCGTTAGATTAGTAACTATTTCGGATGCCCACCCAACAGGAAAATTTCCCCTCCAAAATAGCTTTGCAGACATAACTCACAGTCAAATCGAGGCCTTTCTATGCTTGGAGCCTAATTAGAGTGAAGGGCCTCCTCCAGGAAGTGAAAAGGAGCCGGAAACCATAGAGAGATCCAGATCGGGACTCCTAGAGGGGCTGGAGGACTGACCAAAAAAGCAATTTAAACACCCAGGAAGGGGGTTTAGATAGAAGGACAGAGTAGAAGGACATAAGAACTGCTGAGAGAAGGGCAGCAGGAGTGAAAAGAGCACGGGGAGGAGAAGGAAGAGTTCAGAATCAAGAAAAGCCATAGAGTTCAAACGGAGGTCCTAGACTGCTATGGTAAAACTGAATGGGAGAAAGCTGGAGTGAGGAGAACTCTACAGATTAGCAAGGCCTGCACCAGAGGTGGGCATTGGCAACTATTTTATTTAATAATATTAATAATAATATATTAATGCATTATATCTCCTGCAAAGGAAACCAAGGGAAATGTTGCCCCTTGATTTGCCTGTGCTTAAAACAGTGTCAGTCCTGTTTCCCTGCTTTGCCTACTTTAGAACTACTAACGAATTTCGTAAGTAATTGCGTTACATTTTAGAAATTTTTGGAAATTTTTTTGTAAGTCTTTCTATTACTAATCAAAAAAATCCCCCCCCCCCCATTAGATTTTCGATTCCCTATTTTTGGGTTCGAAACCATGCCTAATATATATCACTATAGCAAGAGCCATTCAAAAGCACACGAGTAATATCTTTGATAGATAAAGGATCACAACCACCCTCATAGGTCCTATCCAAGCAGATCCAAAATGTGGTTTTTACTAGAGGTGTTCAAATGACACCTCTGATTAAAAATGAGTTAATTTATCATTGGGCCTGTGGGGACTAACTTCCGGGATTGCATTCCATGACACCAGGGGTCAGCCTCCATGGCCATGCTGCACCTTTTGGGCTTCTGGAGCCAAAAGGTGTGGGAAAGTGCCCCTCCCCTCCCCCCGAGACCCCAATGTCCCCATAAAGCTTACTTTAAAGTCCCTGGTCACTACAAAGCCTCTCCTCATGTCCTCCTGGCATTACAAAATGACATCAGACCGGGGAAAGGGGGGGTGGGGTGAGGAAGATGCCAGGAAGCACCAGAAGGATGTGAGGAGAGCTTTTATGGTGTCTAGGGAGCTTTTAAAGTTTTAGTGGAAAATGGGGGACTTCGGGGTGGTTTCATGCCATCCCAATTTCAATCGAAAGGAAAGCCTGAGGTTTGGGTGGGTGGCTGTATACCAGAACCAATTATATGATTATTTGATTATTTTAAGCCATTTTGGTGCATGTTTTATGGTTTTTAATGGTGTTTTAAGCAGCCTTAGGTGTCCCCTTTGAGTGACCAATCTGCCAAAGGGAAAATATTTAATCTTGCTAAAATGAAAGCTATTAAATTGTGTTGTATTGTTTTATATGCACTGTGTAAA
>JARBWK010004222.1:0-10790 GCA_030556195.1 Anolis apletophallus | reverse complement strand
AACTGATAAGGGATGCAATTGTAACTGTGTGATTACTTTTATACTTAAATATATTTTAGTTATATTTGAATACTAAGGAGTAGGGAACAACGTTATTGTGTACACAACTATGGCTAGTTGCTTTGGGGAAATCTTGAAACTATAATACAACTAATTACTTTTTAAAGTAGCAGTTTATACTCTGATTAATGTATACCATTCTATATAGTGTAGCTATAGTTAGGTTAAGTTTTTTGACAGAAGTGAAGGTGATGTGAACATTTTCAATTGAGAGCAAACAACCCTGGCTAGAAAATCTGTAGAGAACCAATTTCTTCCTCCGCAGCCATCAGGTATACTCTCGTTGAAGCTCTTCCAGCCTTCCACCCGCCTCCATCGCTTCTCCTATCCATGGATACTTCATTACTCTCACGATTTTATGGACTTGGATTTATCATCTTCTTTGCCTATTCAAGATTTATCGACTTTTGCAGGGATTATACCATTTACGTTGGACTTCACATAAGGATTCTCCGTACCCCAGATACATTGTGATTACTTAAGAAGCCGACACAGACCTCGGTGGTATGGTTTGTGTACATTATCTGCCATATTGACAGTTACTATTATATCTTGTTGTTACCATTACATTATTGATAAATTCCTTTGATCTTGTGATCTTTCTTGTGCTTTGCACCTCTGTGGTTTACATTAACATTTTCAATTGAAACAGCCTACATTTATAGGCAAGCATGTTACATGTAGTCCTGTAGAACATACTTGTTCATTAAATCTGCATTTTTCTTAATATTTTTATAGATTATTTTGCATAGATACAGGTGTTTTTCAATTATGTAATTATGTAGTAATTAGACAACTACATCTAAAAGATATGGTTAATATGATGTAAGAGCTATTGTTTCATGAATGCTAATCTAATTACTTGATGATATTATATTCTCTTTTTCATAGATTTCTCAGGTTGTAGTCCCATGAACAGTTGCCTATAGGCAAGATATTCCGAATACACTAGAATTACTTCTAAACAGTTTGAACCAAATTTGAGGCATTTAAAAAATCAGACCGAAAAACCTCAAAGGCAAAAATGAGGGTGGGGCAGAAAACAAATAAGCCCATTGGTCTACTAAGCTCTTCAAGGTCTGTCTTAAGTATTTTGATATGATGTTTATAAGGCTAAATTATGATTGCTACCTCTATTTTTAATAGGTGTTTAACTGTTAATTGCAATGTGATTGACGGACACAACACAAGACAGGCACGATACAATTCTCTCTGTATCGAAAATACTGAATTTAGCTAGTACAGATAGCTGGGAATATGACATTACGTAGTTTTGATAATTTACCAACATTTGTCCTAATGTTTTAAATGGTGTGTAATTAAAATAGGTTCAAATGTTCAAAGGCTAAAATAATTTAGTTTCAATTAAATTCCTCCCTTTTAGGATTATGATTTCATTACATTTAGCACTGGAAGACATGTTGGTCTCCCTCATGAGCTAGATCATGACTGCAATGGGGCAAGATCCAACTCAGGTCAATTAGCATGGCCTATGGGGATGGAAGGAAACAAAAAATCAACAGAAAAATCGAAGGTGACTGTTCCAGAGAGACAGAATATGGAAATATTGCTCTTTTTTTTTACTTTGACACTGCTAGAGGATGCTGAGTATTATAGTCATTTTTTCCAAGTGCTGAGAATAGTTTTAAAGGTTTGGAGTCCTCAGCAGCTGTCTGCTTCTGTGTGTACATGCATGCAAATGAAAATAGTGTAGAGAGAGTTGAGTCAGCCACACCTCCACATTTTCATTAATAGATGCACTTTAATTCTCTCTTCTCCTGCTGTCACTTCCTTACAATGTTAGACAATCCTACCTGGTGTCAAGAAAGGCAAGGAAAAGTAGCAGGGAAACCTACTTTAGAGGATTACTGCAGCTTCTTCCTACTCATCTCCTGGATATCACATTTTGTGTCCTATCTTCCCTTTTCATCTTTTGGGCATAAAGAAGGAAAAGACACCATTATACAACTATGTACAATCAATGGAGCTATATGCCTCATATTATGTAAAATCATTCTCCCATGCTTTCTTCTCTATTGGTACCAATGCATTCGTCTCAAACCCTGGGGTTTTCCAGTCATGTTGCCTGAAAGGTTTTAACTGAAGTTATTAGGGATTGTATCTAATCCTTAATAAGCTTTGCCAGTGAGATATGTCAGTGAGATATTGTCCTCCCAAGTGAGTTTTATTATATGGAAGAAATGTCTTTCAATCAATTGTACATGCCATTCCCTTCCATGTAAAAAAACTTTACCCTCTCACAGGCGATACAAGGGAAGATCGGTTGAAGGAAAGTGGACAATGAAAACAAAATAATGGTTAGCTTTATTTTCTTTAAAGAAAACCATAGTTTTAAAAAAGATATCTGTCAGGATTGGGAGACTTGAGCTTGGGTGAAGTTCAAGCTCCCAGCCTGGCATGAGATTGCATCGACCTTTGCCCTAGTTCTTGGGTGACCTTGGGCTCCAGTTATATAAGACTGTGCTGAGTCATGTGGAAGTGAGGTAACTTCCACATGTGTGCAAGGCTGCAGAGGGAAGTGATGTAACTCCTCTGAGCCTGGACATTGGACAATTGGACTCTAATGCTGACTCATGGGGCCATGAGGTCACATCCCTTTGGACTATGGGATATGCTGAATCACCGGATATGGTGCAACCCTGCCTGGACATTGCATGGTCGATGGGAGGGGGTTGGGGTATATAAGTTGTGTTTTGGTGGCGGCCAGGTGCTTTTGCTTCACATGTGTCGTACCTGCAATAAAATCGTGTTGGACCGTGCTTTCAATCTACGCGTGATCCTTACCGAGTGTTGGAGAGTCGTTACAGAAGCAAAAGCCCCTTTTCAACTATCCCAGCAATGGAGAGGTTGGCTTGGAGAGAAGAAGAATATATCGATAGATGGGATTCGGCTCCTGAGGAAATCCGGCGTACTATGGAGTGGGATTGGACCACTCTCGACCAAGTGGGTTGCCCGGATGAGCACCGTGAAATGATGGAAGGTGCTGTTGCCCAGGAGGAGGAATTTGAAGAAGCGGAGCGACTGTGGGAAAACTCAGGTGAGCTTGGAGGTTGCCCGCGAAGGAGAGAGATTTGACTCAGACAGGCTGAGGTCTGGAGGAACGAAGAGATCGGAGGAGCTGTTCCGAAGGACTGGTCAGTTCAAGCAGATCCAGAAGTGTATGGGACCAGGAGACTGTGCCGAAGGACAGGCCAGTTCAGATGGAGGTCCGGAGGGCCGGAGGGATCGGAGAAGCTGTTCCGTAGGTATGGGCAGTTCGGGCGGATCCAGAAGTGCGGTGCCCCAGAGAAACTGTGCCGAAGGACAGGCCAGTTAGGAGGAAATGTGGTAGTGAAACCATGGAACCGGCATCACCCTTGGAGTTGGAAGTGATGAGGTGTAAGTTGGAGGCTATGGAACAGACTATGAGAAGGATGTCTCGAGCCATGTCCCGAAGAGAGCCGATGGAGTCGGTGTGGAGTGCCCCGGGTGGAGGAGACTTCACTTATTATTCGTGGATGGATGGCGGACTATCAGCTGAGCGTCCTAGATCTCCTTTGGGAGTGAGGATCGATGGTGGCCATCCAGGAGGAAGTCCCCGGCGGCCCCTGCAACAAGCCGGAATGGGAAGAGGTGTTACCAGGCTTGAGGTCCCTCATGGACAGGAAGCGCTTTCCCAGGAATTCGGGGCCCGTATGAAGAAGGAACCATTGCGGGTTGAGTTTGAAGGGGAAGCCTGTAAAGTAGCCTTCTTTGCCGCTGCGGTGCAGGACCATATGGAGGACTATGGTCACCTCTATCCGAAATACAGCAGCCGAGTACGGGCCATCGGTGCGGTGTTCAAAGGAAGGGCAGCCGAGTGGTATGTTCAATGCCATGACCGTCGAGACCCGTGTTTGCATTCTGTGGGAGCCTTCTTACAGGCGATACGGCCGGTTCGTGATCCATTGGAACGAATTAAGGCGAAGGAAGCGCTGCGTTGCCTGACTCAGGGATATCGGTCTGTCACTGAGTATGCAGAGGAGTTCATGGGTTTAGCCGGAAAAGTGGCAGAGTGGTCTCCAGCTACCTTACTGGAATTATTGAAAGACGGCCTGCGTAAGGAGATCCTGGAGTGGTGTCTACATCGGAATGATCCTGGAGATGTGGATGGCTGGATCCAGTTGGCTGGCAGTGTCGAGGAATCCTAGCCCAGGTGCAGCGGCGTCGTTTTTCAACCCATGAGGTCAGAGGATCCAGTCGTGGTGTTGCGGAGGGCGATTCCGTGGAGGAGAGGCTAGGCGTGGCAGTGACAACCGATCAGTCCAGTGAAAAGGCCATCGAAGGGACGAGGCCTTTGCTTTGTTTGTTCGCAACCCGGTCATTTTGCGTCCCAGTGCCGACAAAGGCAGGCACTGGAACCGGTGAAAGGTGGCCTCCGCTAAAGCAGCTTGTGTGGACAATGATGATAGGAAAAGTGTTGGGGTGAGCTCAATATTCAACGCACATTGGGACTGATTAAAGGAGATGGGATTGTGGAACGCACAGCTTTAGTAGACTGTGGGTGTTCGGAGAATATTATGTACCCGAAGTTGATTGGGGATTTGGGTGGGAGTACAAAGCCCTTGGAAACACCTGTAACATTTACGCAATTAGATGGATCCTCTATTGAGGGGGGGGCCCTTTCACTGTGGGGACTAAAGATTTAAAGGGTCAGGTGGGACCCTGGGAGGGGACATTGATTTTGTAGTGGCCCCATTAAAGGTCATGAGGTGGTATTGGGGTTACCTTGGCTTGAGCAGGCTAATCCCAAGATCAATTGGAAAACGGGGGTGGTACAATGTTCCCTAATGAGAGGGGGGAGGTCAGGAGTGATGTACAAGGGGTGCCTGCTGAGTACTGGGATTATGTTGATGTGTTTAACCCGTTTCTAGCTCAGGGTCTACCCCCCTCCCAAACGTACAGTGTAGTATAGAGGTTAAGGAAGGGCTGTCCTACCCAAGCCTAAGATATATGCCATGACCGTGAAAGAGAAGGAAGCGTTGAGGGAGCAGATAGATGGCTATTTAAGAAGAGAGGTTTATTCGGTCTGAGTCTCCCATTGCAGCACCAGTGTTGTTTCGCGTGAAAAAGGATGGTAGTCTGCGGATGTGTATTGATTATAGAGGTTTAAATGCTGTGAGTACCACCAACTGTTACCCTCTGCCGCTTATCAAAGATTTGTTGGGTCAGTTGGGAGGTGGAAAGTTTTTTACAAAGCTGGATTTGATTGGCGCGTTTCACATGGTGCGAGTGAAGAGGAAGCGATCAGTGGAAAACTGCTTTCTCTTGCCCCTCGGGCTCTGAATGGGCCGTGATGCCATTCGGTTTGGCGGAAGCTCCGGTATTTTCATGCAGTTGATTAATGAGGTGTTGCACCCCCTTTTGTATAAGGGGTGTTTGTATATCTGGATGATATCGTGATTGTGATGCGTACCAGAGACGAGCATGTTCGTTTGGTAAGAGAGGTGTTAGAGAGACTACGGCAGGCGAGTCTATATGTAAAGTTGAGTAAGTGTGAGTTTGGCAAGAATCAGATTGATTTTTTGGGATACAGAATTAGTGAGAGTGGAGTTGCGATGGATCCGGCCAAGGTGGATGATGTGTTGAGCTGGGAGGCTCCGCAAACCCGTAGGCAATTGCAGGCTTTTTTGGGATTGGCCAATTTTATCGCACCTTTATAGCGGGGTTTTTCAGAGATAACTCTTCCGCTCACTGAGTTATTGAAGACCAAGGGTAAGGGCGAGTCGAGGAAGACTAAGTCTCCAGGGGCTAAGTTGGAGTGAGACGAAGGAATGCCAGGAGGCTTTGTGAAGTTGAAAGGAGCGTTTACGAATGGGCCGTTGTTAATGCATCCAGATGTGGATAAGCCGTTTGTAGTGCAATGTGACGCTTCTGCTTGGGCGTATGGTGGAGTGTTAATGCAGGAGGATGAGCAGGGTAGAATGAAGCCGTGTGCGTATTTTTCGAAGAAGTTTGGGGAGCATGAGAAGAGATGGCCAGTGTGGGGAGAAGGAGCGTTTGCTGTGCGCAACGCCTTGCAGACGTGGAGGCAATTTTTAGAGGGCGCTGCTTACCCTTTTGTTGTGATGACCGACCATCAGAACCTTCAATATTTAAGAAATCCCCAGAAGTTGTCTCCCAAGTTGGTGAGATGGGCGCAGTTTTTGCTCGGTTTAATTTCAGACTCCAGCATATTAGAGGCAAAGAGAATGTGGTGGCTGATGCATTGTCTCGGTATCCAGTGTGGGTGAGAATGAGATGCATAAGGCGGAGGAGGTGTTTGCCAGAGAACATTGGGGTCTGGCCGTGCAGACAAGGGGCGCAGGCGGCGAAAGAGATTAAGAAAGAAGAGGGTAATAGATGAGTGGAGTTTAGAATTGCAGAAGGGTTATGTAGGTGATATGTGGTTGCAGAGCCATGAGAAGGAGTGCAAGTCATTGAATGGTTTATGGATTATGGGAGGTAAAGTGTATGTCCCTCAGAGTATGAGAGAAAAGGTGTTGAGGTTGAATCACGATCATAGGTCTGCTGGACATTGGGAGTCACGAAGACTCTGTTGGCCTTGAAAAAGCGGTATTGGTGGCCAGCTATGAGGGCTGAGGTGAAGAGATATGTAGAGTGTTGTGAGGTGTGTGCCAGGAATAAAGTTCCCTCTGCGAGAAGCCGCGGGGTTGATTCAGGTGGTAGTTACTCCTGTGAGGCCGTGGACGCATGTCAGCACTGATTTTGTGGGGAGTTGCCTTCGAGTCGGGGTTATAAGTACATTTGGACTGTGCTGGATATGTTTTCGAAGCAGGCCCAGTTTGTTCCATTGAAGGGGTTGCCTTCTGCGGAATGTTTGGCGGAGTTGTATGTGCAGCATGTGTACCGGTTGCATGGGTGCCGGATTGGTCTGATCTGTTGCCCTATGCTGAAGTGGCATACAATAGCTCTGTGCATTCGTCCACCGGAAGGTCTCCTTTTGAGATAGTCTATGGTCAGGAGGTGGCTCCTTTGCCCCAGCTGTTAGAATTGGGAGGGGAGGAGAAGGAGGAGTGGAAGATACGAGCCCGGGAGGATTGGAAGGAAGTAGCGGAAGCTTTAGGGAAGGCACAGCGTTCTTATAAGATGTTTGGTGACCGGAAGAGGCGAGAAGGGAGGGAGTACAGTGAAGGGGATTTAGTGTGGCTGTCCACACAGAATTTGAAGTTGGGTTATCCGTCTAAGAAATTGGGTCCGAAGTATATTGGGCCTTTTAGGATTGAGAAAGCAGTGAATAAGGTCTCCTAGACCCTTCTGTTGCCCAAGAGTTTAGGGAAAGTTCATCCCGTTTCATTGTGGTCTTCTGAAAAAGTATATGTGGGACCCTTTCATCCTCCGGATTGAATGATGTTTTGTTTTACAGGGGGAGGACGTGGTGGAGGAGGCCGTTATGTCAGGATTGGGAGACTTGAGCTTGGGTGAAGTTCAAGCTCCCAGCCTGGCATGAGATTGCATCGACCTTTGCCCTAGTTCTTGGGTGACCTTGGGCTCCAGTTATATAAGACTGTGCTGAGTCATGTGGAAGTGAGGTAACTTCCACATGTGTGCAAACTGCAGAGGAAGTGATGTAACTCCTCTGAGCCTGGACATTGGACAGTGGACTCTAATGCTGACTCATGGGGCCATGAGGTCACATCCCTTGGACTATGGGATATGCTGAATCACCGGATATGGTGCAACCCTGCCTGGACATTGCATGGGCGATGGGAGGGGGGGTAGGGTATATAAGTTGTGTTTTGGTGGCGGGCAGGTGCTTTTGCTTCACATGTGTCGTACCTGCAATAAAATCGTGTTGGACCGTGCTTTCAATCTACGCGTGATCCTTACCGAGTGTTGGAGAGTCGTTACAATATCAGGAAGAGAAATCAGATGATAATAAGTGATAAGGTAAGGTAAATGTTTTCCCTTGACATTAAGTCCAGTTGTGTCTGTCTCTGGGGGTTGGTGCTCATCTCCATTTCTAAGCCGAAGACTTGGCATTGTCTGTAGACATCTCAAAGACATGTGGCTGGCATGACTGCATGTTATAGTAGTAGTAAATTTTATTGATTAGCCCTTTGGCTATATCACAATATCAGACCAAACAAAAGGGGTTGATAAAACTTGATTACACTTTATAAAGTAAGTTAAGTAAAACACTTATAACAATACAGTAAATAAATAGAATAAAACTGAACTATAATAAGTTATAATAAAAAGCTAAACAGACATTCTGTTGCTTGGATTTTGTTTCTCTCTCTGGCTTGTTGTCTGGGATGGCCTTAGTGATATTACAGGTAACTATAATAAATTTAATAGGGCCATAGTGGCGCAGCGAGTTAAACCACTAAGCTGAATAACTTTTGCTGATTGGAGGGTTGGCTGTTTGAATCCACTGAATGGGGTGAGCTCCAGGGTGCCCCAGCTTATGCCAACCTAGCAGTAAAAACATGCAAATGTGTGTAGATCAATAGGTACCACTTTGGTGGGAAGGTAACAGCACTCCATGCAGTCATGCTGGCCACATGACCTTGGAGGCATCTATGGACAACGCTAGCTCTTTGGCTTAGAAATAGAGATGAGCACCACCTCCCAGAGGTGGGGCACAACTAGACTTAATGTCAGGGAAAACCTTTACCTTATAATGAATTTTAACATCATTCTAAATGAACCTGTTGACTGCTGTGAATTCAGATTCATGTTTTAGCGTAGATAGGCATGGTAGGTTCGATCAGAATCTTCATATTCAGTTAAATCAGAATAAATCTATTTCTGAAGAAGCAATTTTGAAGATTTGGGAAACCGGAAGGACCCTTGTCCTTTTGAAGCCACACCACCATCTTTTTTACGATCTAGGAAGTGAATCTGATGAATCAGACTTTGAGGCAAGCAGCTGCTTCCTTGCTGGGATGCTTGCCTCCAGCCAATGAAAAATCACCTCGGGAGGGGCGGGGTTTCGGCATGGCAGACATTACCCTTTAAAAAGGGCCGCCGCACATTACCTCATGGGCTCATTGCCAAAGCCAGGGACGCAAAGGCAGAGGGACTAAGGCAGGCTGCTTGGTGGGAAAGGTGCCATGCCACCACTTTAAATGCTGGGTTGGGAACAAACAATTTCCTTGGGAACCATACAAAACCACTAAGGAGCCCCTTTGTCTGTTTTGGGTTACACATTAAAGCAGGGAATACAACTTTTAAGGGCTCTCTGGGGTTTGACTTCTGTGCTTTGGAAAACCAGAATTCTCCTTTGATGTTAATAATTCCTTTCCTGAAGCAGGGTATACAACTTCTAAGGGCTTATTCTCTCCTGGGGTTTGACTTCTGTGCTTTGGAAAACTAGAATTCCCCTTGGCTGTTAATAATTCCCTTCCTGAAGCAGGAAATACAACTTCTAATGGCTTATGCTCTCTTTGGGGTTACTCTCTGTTCTTGAAACTAGGAAATCTACTAATCAATCTTATCCTTAGGAATCAACACAATAATAGTTTGGAAGGCCCCTTTCCTCTCCTTGAGGTTACACGTGGTACTTTGGGAAACTAGAAATCTACTAATCCAATCCTTTTCTTGGGGACTAATAACGCATAATAAAACTTTGAAAGGCCCCTTTCCTCGTTGAGGTTACACGTGGTCCTTTAAACTAGAAATCTACTAGTCCAACCTTATCCTTGGGAATCAACACAATAAAACTTTTGGAAGGTCCCTTTCTCTCTTTGGGATTACAAGTTGTACTTTGGAACCAGAAATCTACTAATCCAATCTTATCCTTGGGAATCAATGCAATAAAACTTTGGAAGGCCCTTTTCTTCTCCTTGGGGTTATGTGATACTTTGGGAAACTAGAAATCTACTAATCCAATCTTGTCCTTGGGAATCAACACAATAGAACTTTGGAAGGCCCCTTTCCTCTTTGGGGTTTGACTTGTGCTTTGGAAAACAAGAAATCCTGTTTTCTGCTGTAATTTCCTACCAGAACTGATTAATACAATTTTTTTAAGAACCCTCATTGCCAATTTGCTAATCTAATCTTTCCTTGGGAGCAACACAATAACAGTTTGGAAGGTCCCTTTCCTGACAGAGAAGAATCTTTTCTACCACTGTGGCAAGTTTTGTCAGTAGCGGTCTAAAACTGAGGGAAAGGAATCCCCAAGTTTTGCCTTTGCAGGTTTTTGCATATTGCTAATCGTGCCGCAATTAACAAAGCAATTCAGAAATTTCTGAAAATTCTGACTTTTTTCAGAAAATTTCGGAAATCATTTCAGATTTGAATCGCCAGTGCCCCCTAAATCTGAAGCGAGTTTTGAACCATTTTTCCCTTGATCAAACAAGCCTAGTAGATATAATTTAGGATTACTTTTAAGTGGGATATATGTATAATTCAATTTGAAATGTGGGTTTAATTTTTATTTATGTGAGTTTATTTTGGTTTTGGGTGGTCTGTCAATCTATTTGTACTTGCAGTTTTTACTGTATAGGTCCTCTTAGGGAGATAGGGCAGAATATAAATAAAGTTATTTACTTTTATTATTTATTTATTTATTTATTGATAGTACATAGAAAAATGTAACGAGTGAAGCAGTAAAGCAGGGGAAACTGTAATATTTCCACGAAAGCAGTTAAGATGCAGCATTTGCAGCTAGGTCAACAGATGTTTTGATTTTAATGTGAGTAAACAGAAAATTTGAGTTTTAAATAATTTTTGGGTTTTAAAAA